>BGNK01002667.1:10352-94728 GCA_003297005.1 Symbiodinium sp. clade A Y106
GTTGGGACACTCCCGACTCTGTGCGCTACTCAGCGATGCTGGGGCTGTGGCTGTTGCTGGGGCTGGGCTGGGCTGGGGCTGGGGGGCGGGGTTACCTGATTTTTGAAAGTGACAGTTTAAGGGGCTCGGCTTGGCTGGACTCGCTGGGCTGGCTTGGGAAGGGAGTGGGGCGGGCGTGCGACTGGAACCTGATTTTCTGAGGTTGGGTTCTGCGACTTGAAACTGATTCGAGTTTGGTTTTTGTCACTGGAACCTGGTTCTGGGTTGGGTTGGGTTGGGCTTGAAATTGAGGGTTTAAGCGCACAACGGCAGCAATGACAAGCAATTTCTATTTATTTCTGTCTTGGGGGTTTAGGTTTAGGGGTTTAGGGGTTTAGGGGTTTAGGGGTTCAGGGGTTTAGGGTTTAGGGGTTTAGGGATTTAGGGTTTAGGGGTTTAGGGTTTAGGGTTTTAGGGTTGAGTTGACCTGTAGGCTCATATCCTACCCCCTTTTTAGGTTACCTAGTTTTATGGGTTAGGATCTGCTGTATGAAAATAGATACCCTAAAAAGGGGTAGGGTATGAGCCTACAGGTAAGTTTAGCAGGATCAGGGCTGTCAGGGTTGAGGGTCTTTCGGGATGAAGGGCGTGAAGCTTAGGCGTGTCAGGATTTCCACAGACCCCAACAATCGTGATTAAGGAGCATCCTTAAAAGATACAAGGTGATTGCGTTGCATGAACCTGCCAAGGGTATTCGGTCAAACTCCAAAGTCCAAACCCCCCAACCCCCAAATGCTAAACTTTACCCAAGACTTCAATTCCCTGCAATCTAAGACCCCTGCCACCTCAACTCACTTAGTACGGGGCATTGAAAATCAGTTTGTGATTTGGGATATCTTATGGTATAGTTTAGTTTAGTAAAGTGCAGTACAGTGCAGTATCATATAAAGAAAAGAATCGCATAGTATAGTATAGTAACATAGCATAGCATCGTGTCGCATCGACGACTATAATTGCGTCGCACATAATCTTGAAGTCTGCGTCCAAAACCACTGAAACCCTACGTAAACGCTGTCTTCAACCCTCAACCCTTTCAACGAACTGCGCAACAACCTGACACCTTCCGAAAAGCTGGAATCTCAAACCTTAGGCCTTGGGGAACCTCAAAGCTTAGGCCTTGGGGTTTACGGCCCACGGCTTACACGACTGTAGACTTCAACAACCGACGAAGCCCATAAGCCTGAGCCTACAACTTTAAAGCTGCAAACCCCAAGTGCATCTAGGGTGTATAGGGTTTACGTCCCATACTATAACTTTCAACTGCCAGAAGCCGCGCAACAGACCATAAACCCCATGTTTTTGACTTCGGGGATCGAAAACACAACGCTGCTGCAAGTCTCCCGGCTTGCAGCCTTCGCGACATGTGAGTTCCCAGCTCTAGTCCTCCCATGAACTTCCAAGGGCTCAGGCTCAATCATCAACCAGAATTAGATCAGCCATAAACCCTAAGCTTTACTTAATGAAGTTATCCTAGCCTCGTACAGCACTCAAACCCCCGGCAATCCGAATTATCCTCAGCTTATGGCTAGTCCTAAATACGGCTCCTTCTTGACATCTGCCTCCTACATCTTGCCTTGGTACACTCACCCATGTTCACTCCCTCAGGGCTGTTGAACCCTACCTAGAGGCTCATACCCTGCCCCTTTTTATAGGTACCTAGTTTTCTATATAACAGATCCTAACCATAACACCGGGTATCCTAAAAAAGGGGATAGGGTATGACCCTCCAGGTAAACTCTAAACCTTGAACTCTACTGCCGGGACTGTCGGGTTACTTGCCTCACTCTTGCCCTCCACAAACTTGGGCAGGACCTGCAGATTGCCGGTTCAACTTACCACGACTCGAAGGGTGGCTTGATGTTTAGGGTTTATGGTTTGGGGGTGTACCTTAACCTACCAAAACCTACAAAAAAAGTAGGGTCCCTATAAATTCCATATTAGGGTTTATAATAAGAAGCTACAAAAAAGTAGGGGTTTGGTAGGTTAAGGTAGGGTTTAAGGTTGTCGTCTATTCTGCCTCTGCCCAACCTGTTGACCGACTGCCAGACGGCACGAGGGCTCTGGTCTTCATGTCAACGTGTAAAGTTTAGGGTTTTTTCTTTAGGGTTTAGGGGGTTTAGGGTGTACCTTAACCCGGAATAACCTACCTTTTTAAGGACTTATATAAGGAAATCATAATAAGGAACCCTAAAAAGGTAGGTTTCTTAGGGCCCAGGTAAACCTCATAAAGCCCAAACCCCAACCTCCCCTCCCCGTACGTGTAATCTAATGTAGGAACCTGATTAAGAAACATGGGTTTGAGGCTTGGGTGCCCTGCATTCCTCTTTGCTCTAAGGCTGCAAAATTGCTCGGTTTTTACATCTGTTTTGCAAGATCAGCAGAACAGAAAAAGCCGGTGTTGAATGGGAAGTTTAGGGTTTAGGGGTTTAGGGTATAGGGTTTAGGGGTTTAGGGTTTAGGGTTTGGGCACCGCAAACGATTACCGTGATGTCATCCACCATGGCCTCGCAGCGTCTTCTGCTTACGGTCTGGTGTAGTTCTCTCCGTCCGCCCAAAGCTGGTGCGAGTTCAGGGTTGCTAAACATCCAATAAACGGGAAAAGCAGAAGGAGTCATCATGGGGTGTGTTGCTAGAGTCAGCAAAGGGATCACAGGACTTTGGGGGGGGGCCTCAGGGCTTACGGCTAAGGGTTTAGGATTGAGGATTTAGGGCTTTAGGGTTTCGGGACTAAAGTGTAAGGGGCACCTTGATCTTCAATCAGCCCTAGATCCCAATCCACGTTCGTGGTGTAATGAAGAGGCCACTAGATCAACATTTTTCGTTACCCTGATACCCTCGAGAATGCAAGATAGAGAACCCCATGAAAAAAGTCGGTGAATCAGACTGACTAGAATTCATCGAATCCCAAACGCAAACCCTCAAAATCAAGCAGAGCTCAACGCACCCCACAAACCCTGAACCCTAAACCCTAAACCCTGATCCCTAAACCCAAAACCCGCAAGACCCGACACTCCGAACCGCTTAAGCCTATTGAACCCTTCATAGAACCAATGAATAACCCTTAAAGAGCCCTTTACGTAAAGACTTCAAGAATCGTGAACACCCGAAACAAGGCTATAGAACTCCCAAAATCTTTAAAGAAACCTTTCTTATAGATGCCTTAAAGGAACACTTCTTCTAGATCCCTTCAAGGAACCCTTATTATAGATCCCTTTATAAAGGAACCCTGAAAGGAACCCCATACTGGGACCCCTCGAGGACTCCACAACCCCCCCGGACCAGCTGAGCGCGCTGCCACGGTGCTACCCGGGCTGCCAGTCGGATACCTGGAATATTAACCAGGTTTAGGGCTCTGGGTTTAGGGGTTTAAGGTTCAGGGTTTAGGGGTTTAGGGTTCAGCGTTTAGGGGTTTAGGGTTCAGGGTTTGGGGTTTAGGGATGTGGGTTTACAGTAGGGTGTAGGGTTTAAGGTTTGGGGTTTGGGGCTTCGGGACAAAATCACGACCCAGGAGTTTCAAGGAGTTTCATAAAGGCTCAGGGCTTTAGGGTATTACGAAACCCTAAACCCTAAACCCTAGGGTTCGATCAGGCTCTTTAAGAGTACTATCAAGGCTTATAGGGCTTGGGGTTTAGGGGTCGGGTCCGTCTTTAAGGTTTACGGTTTAGGGTTTAGTATAGTTTATACCGAACCAACCTGTAGGATTTAGGGTTTTGGCTTTCGCAAGGTTGAGGGTTTAGAGTTTGTGGTTTAAGGTCTTCTGTCCAAGTCGCAACTCCGTCGAGAGAGGGGTGAACAAGGCAGTGGCTCCTCTTTCCCGCAGCTTCTGAAGATCCTGTGGCCAAGCTTCTTAGGTCCAAGGGTTGCAGCTCCAGGTGAGAGGGGCTTATTGAGCAGGGATCATCTTACCCGAACGGTGCACACGAATGGCAGGCAGGGTATGGTTAACCTGAGTTACCCCACGGTTGCTGCAATCTGCGTGGTCGAGAGTTAGAGACCTCGTGCTGGCCCAAAAGGTCCTGAACACCTACATAGCAGAAATCATGGTTTCTATATAGGAATTACAATGATGGTTTGGGTACGTATCCCCCAGAAGGGTCCTTAGGACCCCTTGGGTTAGGGTCATGGATGAAATGTTTAGTAAGCGGAGACATCACACTTTCGATGGACAAAGTCCTGCATTCTCCACTGCCAGACAGATTGTGGTTACTTATAGGTGCCTCAGTAGCTAGAATCGGGTATTGGGGATATAGTACTATACTTATGATAAGGAACCCAGGGCATAGCTACGTTACATTACGGTCATGCAGGGTTTTGTTTGTCCATCCACTATGTTTGGAACCACTGAGGTTCGTGGAATGCATCTGAAGGGCTTAGTTAGGGATTTCGCGCAACTACATCATTGCCGTAAGTTAACGTAAACCTTGAGGAGTGGTATTGCTAGTTATTCAGGCTTCTATATTAGGAAGCTGAACCAGGCTTCTACCCAAAGAGCCCGCAACCCCTTGATTAAGGAATCTACTTCCAATAATAAGAGGCTTAGTGCAATGTATTGAAGTATAACATAGGGGCCTTAATAATTCGAATAGGGTTTGGGGGCTCAGTATACTATAACTATAATAAGGACCCCCCCCCCCCACANAGAGTGATTTGTGAGGGCCTAAGTAGTTACCCAGTTATTTTGTGGGTGGGGTGGGGTCCTTTTTATTGTTAGAGGATACGGAGCCCCCCCCCCCCACACAATAGTATTGGTAATTATTTAGGCCCCTAAAAAGCATTCCTGATTGAAGGAGTAGTGGGCTCTCCAGCTAGACAGCCTCCACATCGACCTTACTCGTCACAGCCATGAAATACCCGACACTCGTCAAAAGCCAACATCGATCCCTCTGCGCAAAACTGAGATATCTCTTCTTCGTATATGCGACCCTTCCAATTCCAAAAAGGACACCGGAGTTTGAGAAAACCTAAACTCTAAACCTTAACCCCAGACATCCCAAATCCTTCTTGAAGGCTTAAGGGCCTGCCCTTACTTGCGACTATCCAATCTCTAGCCCTAGAGATAACCTGCCTGGTCAGTCCCTGGCCTCCAATAGAAGAACCACAATAACTATAACAACTGGGCTTTTAAGTAACCAGGGAGAAAAAAGTATAAATTTGTATTTCATAATGGTTCCTTTAAGCCCTTAAGAAAAAAGTATTAAAGTATGGTACTCCAAAGCCCAGACAATCGTCGTTAAAGGAATCTGTTGAAACCGGTTGCGAAAAGACGAGCGGCAAAAGCAGATATCTCCGGACCCAAAACTTTAAACCCGCAGCCCAAAGCCCCGCATGAACCCCATAAAGATTGAACCCTTAAATCCTAAACCCTATACAGACTAAAACCCTAAAGCCCTGAACCCTGGGCCCCCCGACCAAAGCGAAAGCCCCCTCATATGCCGTTCTAGTTTCTCGTTAAGGAGTTTGAGTTACCCTGGAAAAAAGGAACTCATATAAGTATGGTAACAGAAACTTAGGTTGCATTGTAAACCCTCGAAGCATTCCGAGTGCCGCAGCCTCCTCCAGAGTACGAGGGTATGTGTCCAAGTCCTGTTTGCATATTGTGGCGGTCGCATTTTGTTTTCAGCAGCAGTAGTAGTAACAGCAGCAGCAGCAGCAGCAGGAGGAGGAGGAGGAGCAGCAGTAGTAGTAGTAGTAGCAGCAGCAGTAGTAGCGGGAGCAGGAGCAGGAGCAGGAGCAGTAAGAGTAGCAGTAGCAGTAGCAAAAGCAAGCAGATTATGATGTCGCATATATATATATATATATATATACATTATTACTTATGCTATTGTAGGCAGCTCGTATTTGTGTTGCTGCGAGAAGGCGCGTTCTTACAATCACTTTATGGCTTTGATATGGCAGCTGGTTGGGCTCGTCTTGCTGCAACAGCAGATTATTGTGCACCCAATATGACCAGTAGACCACAAAGTGCACATATTGATGGTTGGTATCAGGCGTAATGATGCAAACTCTGGAGGCTACATGAAAGGTATAATAAGTTGAGGCACCAAATATTACCCAGAGTATTGCTTAGGGTTCCCTGTTGTAACTGTTCTATAGCATTACCTCCCCCCCCCCCCCCAGCCCCGTCGTGCGTGGCCCTCTTTTCCAACAACCTCCCCAGGGAGTGTTCACGTTTCGGCGGGGGGTACAGTCACGCGCGCNCCCCCCCCCCCCCCCCCGAACCGTAGTGTGGCGCGCTCCTTTGCAAACAAGAGGCTAAGGAGGGTTTACGGTTTTCGGGGTGGGGTAATCAAGCGCGAAGGTCGCCATTAAAAACAAGCAGGAGCTGGAGACTGATTGAAGCCAAACACGCTCGGTGTGCCATAGTGCAAGAATTGCGTGGCAAGTCGGCACTGATGCTGTGTGAACACGCTGTGTGAACATGCGCTCAGTGTCGAGGCTGCAGCAAACTTGGCATGCTAGGTTGTTTCATAGGGTGCCTCGCACCGCAATAAAAAATGTGAGTGCAAGGCTTTACCTCCATCTCAAGGAAAACGGGGTCTGCAGCATCACAGCATATACCCTGAAATCTGAAGCCCTAACCCCGAACCCCTAGAGACTCTCGGCAAAGTATCCACATAGGTTGTCTGCAGCGCGGATCCAGGAACGCGACATGCCAAAATTCAACAGGCAGCACCCACAGCATCAATGCCCAAAGCGCACTGGCAATCGAGATTGAAATCCAATACCATCCAGACGCCAGCGAATTCTGCCAATTACATCCAATACCATCCAAACACCAGCGAATTCTGTCGCAGACAAACGACGCCGGTCGCCGAACCGCTGTAACGGAACCGCCGGGAATTCAACTCAAAGCAACTGTTTATAGCTTGAAAGCTGAAATTCCAAGATGATTCCCGGAACAGCCCCAAAACATGGCCTCATGGGCGGCGAATTGTGAAGGGTTCACGAAAATGGAGACAACGGCCTGGCACACAAAGGATGCTTGGGTAATGCACGGGCTTTATTGATGCCCTAATACATGTGAAATTGGGTTCTGGAGTATATTGTAGCACAATTATATGCGGACTGTAGAGAGATACTAGTACTAATACTCCACAGCTATATTGTCTGTAGTTTGTGCTGGAAGCAAGCTCTGCTCCCTCAGCGCACACTTGAGCGTTGTGTCGCTGCTTATATAAATATATAATAAATAAATAAATATATGTATATATAGGAGTTTTGGATGTTAAAGTTTGAAACGATACAACTACGAACTGCGTGCGCAGGCCGCTGCTTTAAAAAACGTCTGTCAAGCTGTTCTGATCTATAATTTTACACTGGATTGTACCACCCGACCCCAAACACGCGTGCAATTATTGAAGCCCCTTGACCCCTACAAATCGACGTTTTCAATCAATAGCCGGCAGACAACTTGCATAACTCCAAACCCTGAAATGCGGGTGACTTTTCTGGTGCTTACAGACGTTGCGGCGATATTGAATCTAAGGAATCGTGATTTCCCACTCATCCTTCAACCCCACACCCTAGTAGCCTATAAGCACTCCACAGCCTCATCGGCACGTTCCAGCGCCGCATCGACGAGCTCCAAGTGACCCTCGTGCAGGTTTCCCATAGTCGGCACCAGCCTGCTTAGGGAGTCCCGGCTTCTTCAGGTCTGGCGTGATAGGCTGCAATATCCCTTAATATTAAGGAATATTCCTTAAATCATAGTAGGGATTTTTTTTATAGTTTAAGGCCTTAATTTTGGGATATTCGAGTCTGTGGGTGACGGTTCTAGATATAGAGTGGAAAGTGAATAGGGCGCAGGAGTCGCGAGTGTTCAGGGGGATTCGCGATAGGTTTGGTATATGTATGTATGCATGTATGTAGGTATGTATCGGAACCCTAAGCCCTAAACCCCTATATGGGCTCCTTAACGGATCCCTTAAAGGAACCCTTATACTAGCTTTCAAAGGAACCCGAATCTTCAGAAGATAGGGATATTCCATATAAACCCCCCTTTATGATGAAGCCCAATAAGCTGAGGATATCAAAACCCTAAACCCTTAACCTTGAAACCTAAACCCTAAGCCCCAAATCCGAAACCCCATCAGCCTATGTCCTTTCTTGTGGGTCCCTAGTGCTAAGGCTTCGGCGCGACGCGCCGACCCAGCTCTAACATCCGCCTTCGCCAGGCCTCGGGTAGTTTGTGCTTAGAGGGCTTAGGTGTTAGGGTACTTCTACTCTTTGCGTTGATGGTTTAGGGTTGTTTTTAAGGTTGACATATATAGGGTTAGGGCATTCTTTCGGGTTTGCCGGATGAGGGTTTTCCGGGTTTAGGGTGCTTTTTGTTGGTTTATGGTTTAGGGTTTGAGGGTTCGCGGCTGAGGGTTTAGGGGCTGCCTGAACCCTTTCAAGGGCTGAGGGTCTTTAAGGTCTGTTCCGATTTAAGGTTTAGGGTCGTCCAAGACCTTAGACCTTCAGCCCAAAGGTCCAGTTTAGGTTTAGGGTTTGGGGTTTAGGGTTGGGGGTTTGGGGTTTAGGGTTTAGGGCAGAGTACCTACCCAAAGGGTCCAAGTACCCAAATGGTGGGGTGTTAAGTCCCGGAAACCATTCAGAGTATGGATGCTGGGACTTAAAGCCCTACCAATAGGGCACTTGGACCCTGGGGCCACTACTTATAATGGCTTAGGCGCAGGATCCTGGTTTTGTAGCTTGGTGCTCTGGCGAGTACCTGGACCTTAATTAACCTACCTATTTAAGGACTTATAGAAGGAAATCAAAACAAGGAACTCTAAAAAGATAGGTTCTTTAGGTCCAGGTGCATGATTACTTGGAACCGTCTGGTTCGGAGCCATTTTTCAAAACCTTTTCAGAACCTCAGCTTTAAAGGTTGGGTGAACAGGGCGGGGTAACGGGGTTGAGATTGTTTGGGGGTGTAAGGTCATCGAGCCGTACCGCACTTGGAGGCCTGATGGGCCGCCGGAGCAATGATAGCAACCCCAGCTTTGGATGCACGCCGGGGTGAACAGGTGGTAGCCTCGGCCTGGTCCAAGTGGAGCTCCTGGACGGCAAGGATGCCCCCAAGTTGGCCATGCCACTGGAGTATGTCCTTTTTCCATGACGTGACGTTGGCCGTCGTGAGACGGAGAGCCTCATGCTGCTGCCCTCCCGCCAACAGTCCGGTCTTCTCAATGTCCGCGTACACCGATGCCGTGGTGCCATGAAAGAGAGCCTCGGGGAGCCCCGTGGGCTCAACCCATGTGTGGATGAGGTGCCGGTCAACAGCAAAGGAACGGCCTTGCGTTGCTCTGACCATTAGTTGATCTTGGTGAGTGCTGAGTTCAAAGCGTTGCTTGTCTGAATGCCGTGCCGCTGAAAGTACCTCTTCCACCCTGAACCCTAAACCCTAAAGCCTTTAAGGGCTGATACCCTAAACCCTAAAGCCTGGCTCATGAAGTCAAAGCTTCCCACATGGTTTTGGGGTTGAGGATGCTGTTTGACCCAACACCCCAGACCTGCAGGCACCCAAATACGCAGTATACTCTCCTGTACAGTTCCGTTTATTCTATACCCCCTTAGAACCATATTAAAAAACTAGTTTGTAATATTCTCGTGGATTTTATATGAAGAAAAATAAAAGGATAATGCCTAAGGAGACTAGAGTTCTGTTTGCTGCAGGCAGATACTGCAGGTATATCTGAGATTCATGTAGTACCTGTCCAGACATCACCTAGTTCGGCTTCCTGTCTGGCAGAGGTGCTGTTTTGACAGCGCAAGTAAGCTGTGAATTTAAGCTCCTAAGGCTTATATACACATTTGGGGTTGAACGGAATCGCCTTAGGGTTTCAGATAGGGTTTCCAGATCTAGGGTATCCTGCCTAGTGTGGAATATTGTGGAATGAGGCACCTGGACATCATAATAGAATTCGTGCCTCTCACCAATGCCCATGATTCAAGACTTAGGGCCCGAAAACCTCAAATCTTAAACTTAAACTTATACGTATGCATATGCCCAGACGTGTACGTATGACCACGAAGCAGTGTCGGAACTTGGTGCGCAAACGAAGAGGTCAGCATTGGAATGCAGTTGCTGCAGCCTGGGCAAAGACTAGAAGGCCACCCGAAAACTCCGAAGGAGTTTTTGTAGTTTTTGTGTAGAGTTAAGGGTTTCTAGTCTATATTAGGAGTCATTATGATGGTTTGTGAAAATGTCTCCCATAACAGTACCTAGGAGCCTTTGGGAACCAATTTGCACGATATACCCTAGCTACACCTCAAGAATCCTAAAGCGCGAACCCCAGACCCAAAGCCATAAGCTGCTTCCAAAATCAAGAGGACCAGTCCCTTAGCCTGGCGAAAGACAGATCGCCTCCTAACGCAACCCGTGTCACAAGCACGACAGCAGGATCTGGTATGAGGGGTTCTCTAGATTGGCTTCACTTTGGGGATGTGTGTGTATATATATAATATACACACACATGCAGTCATATGTTTACACATGCATACATGCATACAGACAGACATACATACAGAAATACGTACACACATACGTAACAGACATACGTACAGACAGGACAGGACAGGACAGGACAGGACAGGACAGGCCAGGCCAGGCCAGGCCAGGCCAGGCCAGGCCAGGCCAGGCCAGGGCAGGGCAGGGCAGGGCAGGGCAGGGCAGGGCAGGCCAGGACAGGACAGGACAGGACAGGACAGGACAGGACAGACAGACACAAGCATGCATAAAGACATGCAATCTTACATAAAGCATCAATAAATACATGGATATGTATGCGTATATGCACATATTTATATATATATATATATATATATATACATATACACACACACACGTATATGAGCTCAATGTCGAGATTGAGGCTTTGGACCCCGTGGTCTTGCGGGTTTTTGTCTCCAGGTGCAATATTTTGGATTCTGAAACAGGGGTAGGGTTAGGGCTTTTGGGTCATATGTAGAAGAAACCGTCGAGACTAATATTCGTAAGTAAACTTTAGAATGACAACAATTTCTAGCACTACTAAACTATGAGTAATTATACAATATTGGCAACAAGAACAGTGTTGCTATGCGGACCCTGAGAGACAGTGCAACACCAACTTTCCGCACACCTCGCACTGGCAAGCCAAAAGCCCCCTGAGACTCCGCGTAACCTTCAATACTAGGAGAGGGTTCCTAATAAGGGTTCCTTTTATATGGGTCGAAGAACGGATGCTACGAGGGTCTGGTATAGGGGCCTTGAGTAATTAGGAGAAGGGCTGTGGGCAAACGCATAGTACAGTATATATATATATATAGTATAGTATACTAGTTACCACTGTATTAAGGAACACTGAGGAATGATATTAGTAGTTATTCAAGCCTCTCGAATACGTACCTAGAACGGATTGAAACTCTAGAAGTATCTTACCCACAGCTGGTCATGACCCTTGGGTCAGCTGCAAGCTTCAACCAGCCTGTCCCTGAACACCTCAACTTCGAAGACATGCATGCCAAATCTCCGACCTCAGGCTATAGAGTTTAATTTAGGGCAAGGGATCAACCCTAAACCCTATGAGCCCTAAACCAGGGAAGGGGAATTAGGTCATGAATCTGGGTCTCTGGCTGCGGAGTGTAGCCGCTGCCGGTAGCAGCCTCTACGGGCAGAAGTTTCATGATGAGGCTTTTTTGTTGAGGGCCCTTTTCCAACTGGTGTAAAGGCTTCAGGGTTTAGGGCTTTTATACAGGGTAGGGTTCGGGGATGTTCGGGGTGTACAAAGCTTGTTGTAGTTTGGGGTGTATAGGAAGCCTGGTTGGTTTCTGGTGCACCGTGCTTAGAGACCCCAATGTCCCTTAATTAATCGAATATAGCTTAAATTATAGTCGGATCCCTAATATGATTTTAGGGAACATTCCTTAATTAAGGGATATTGGAGTCTCTGGGTGCTTAAACTTCAGGATTTGGAGTTCAGGTCTTCAGGGCGCGAAGGGTCAAACAGTCAACACGCCGTGTCCAACATCAGTTCCGGCAGAATTTAACAAACAACGTTGTAATTACAATAGACTCATAGGGTTTAGAGTATAGCGTGGCTGGAGATTTGGGTGTATAGGGTTCAGGGTCCATTACAGGTTTATAGATTTTATAGGACCCCGGAACCCGAAAGTATTGTATCTTGCATCCTCCCAGGCCTTCTCTAAGTCTTACTTTATTGACGAAAACACCTAGCTGTTTTAGGGTTCCATTTTTGGGTTTCTATATGTAACTCCTTATACAGGGTATGGGTTTGAGGCCACCTATGGTCAGGAGGACTTGTCACATAGAAGAGTAGGCACTCTAACAAGGGGTAGGGTATGCAGACACTGTAGTAGGTAGTGTTAGTGTTCTTGTGAAAGCTCCACCACCTTTCCAAGCGCATCTTTAAAGCCCCAAGTCGCCAAAGCTCTGAACCGTTTGCTAGTACTGCCTCTGAAGAAGCTGCACAATGCTTCGAAACACATCCGACTAACCCCAAACCTACTATGCTCGTACATCATAGCGACCTGGAACCCAACACCATCCGCTTCCCTGCCACATAACCTCTTGACAAAAGACTGGTGGCACTATCTACCAAGCCTCACGCCCCAAAGCCGCATCCTTCAGCTAGTATACGCAATCATTCGGGTTTGGATCTAGGGTTTGGGGCAAATCTAATGTAAACCCCTGATGAATAAACGACCTACCTTTTGTAGGGTGAGAGAATTGAAGTTTACGATAAGGGTGTACATTCCACATTCCTGAAGCTTTGCACCCAAGGCCCAGATAATAAATGCTAGTGATATCCCACTCAACTCTAAACCCAACCCTAAACCCTAAATCGCACACCCTGAACTCTGAACTTTAAGTCTGTCTGCTGAGGCCCTGCCTGAGCTATGCCTCGGGTGCCTGCTGCCAGGCGTATCGAGCTGGAGTGGCGGTGCCTCGGATTTCGCTTTCAAAGGGCAGAAGGAGGGACCCTTAATGGGGATCCCTACCCTATAGCGGGCAATATAATGGGTAAATAAGAGATACATTAAGGTTATATACCTAGGGGTCTCTATTAAGGGTCCCTCCTTTTAGCATTGGATCTCGCTTGGGTTTCTTGAAGGTTGAGGGTTTGGGATTTTGGATTTAGGGTTTGGGTTTGGAGTCTGGGGTGCAGACTTTCGGGTAGTACCCTAAACTTAAATATAAATTCAGAGTTCTAATTCCCAACAACATGAAACCCTAAACGCCCAAGTAATGTAAAGTGTGCCGTGTACATTTGCAATTAGACTGCATAGCGCTCTTCGAAGCTTAATTTCCTTGTTTGGGCGGCTTTCTACATCGAAGTAATTACAAGGGGAAGTTTAGATCCCTCAATCCTTCATTGGGTTTAGGGTCTGTAGTGCTTCAGGTTTGGGGTCCGGGGCGTAAGTGACCCGAAACCGCTTAACCCAAGCCTGGCATATTTCAGGCCCTCGTCTCCGCCCCCAAAACTTACCTTTGGTTAGTAGGGAATGGAGGAATGGGGTACAAGTATAACTACTATTACTAGCATTCTTCCATTCCCTACTAACCGAAGGTAGGAAAAGCCAGAGGTCCGTCCACATTACCACGTTCTGCCGGTCTAGGATCCCGACGGCCTACGATCCCGAAGACCTTAGCCTCTCAGGTATAGGTTTTTTTTTAGGGTATTGGATTTGGGGTTTAGGGTTTAGGGCTTTAGGATGCTTTGATTTAGGGTTTATAGGGGTTTAGAGTTTATAGGGTTTAAGGGCTTAGGATTATGGTTTTGGCGTTATAGGGTTTTTTGGGGCTCCAGCCCTAAACCCTCAGCCGCTAAGGTCAGCACACAGGCATCAGTCGACCACCGGGCAAAAGCTCGAACCCAAATGTGCCTGGCTGCAAACAGGATTGGTCGGGTTTGGAGGTTTACAATTACACCACGACTATCATTGGGATACTATCTTATAGTATCAATATGGAGATATGGGGGGTTAGGGAGTGGACAGTCTAGGGTTTCACACCATTGACTCAACGGTGCAAGGGCTGTGGGCTCCGGGGCTTCAAAAGGGTTCTAGAATTCTGTAGGGGCCCTTGTCAGAACCCCCAATATGCAAATAGTAGGGCCAAACACCATTAAGAGTATGGTAACTGGAACCTATTCCCCAAAAAGTATTGGGATACTTGCACCGTCTGAGACTGTGTGCCTTGACTTCGGCTGGCAGACGGCGAAGCCTGGAATCGGCATTCTGGACGCAGGGCATATAGGTTGATTTAACACAAACTGGATTTAGGGTTTAACATGACAAGGTTCGGTGCTTCAGGAATGACAGATTGTGGTAATTCTTGACGTTTTGGATGATGGAACTTGCGAGTTCAGGGTCCAGAGTCTTAAGGTACCGTTTTATTTGGCTTTTCTGGAACTAGGCTTCATGGCGGATGGGATTATGTTTCAGTCGGCACCTAAAGAAATCATTCTTTTGCTCGTCGCGATTAAACAGAGCTGGTTTTGGTTGATGGGTTGGTCTGCTCGCTTCCTGCATGCTGCGTGTCTGATCTCGAAACTGATCGGTCTTGTGATTCCACTACACGGGTGTTTAAGGTTCAGGTTGGTTGTCCATATTAGGGTCTCTTTAGGGGTTTCAAAAATTCTAGGATATAGAGTTCCCCCAAAAAGGCCATGATTTTGACAGTTGCCCATATAGTCACAACCATACGGACAAACCACAAACACAGCAAAACCAGCGACACTGAGTCCTGACCGTTTTGTTTTGTGTCCGTAGTCATGGCGGGACTTTGGTTAAACTATTTTGCACGCACATAATCCTAACCCTAAAACCCTATAAATCCTGGCCGTCAAATCCTGAATCTGGAACCCCCAAAATCTTATAACCACCTCCCCNGTTGGTGTGTTTGTGTGTGCGTGTTCTGGCCTGACTTTGTGTTAACTGTTTTGCCCGCCCAGAAACCGAACCCTAAAACCCCATAAATCCTGGCCCTCAAAACCCGGATCTGGGACCCCCAAAATCTTATAACCCCCCCCCCCCCCCCCACTCCCCCACTACAGAACCCGTTGTTGATAGCTAAACCATATTATTCAACGATGACAAGGCCCTTCGATCGCCCTGACAGACTCCAAGTGTTCTACCTTCTACCAGCATCCTTGGCCCCGGACAGCTGGCGAAAGTGGACTTTCCGGATGCTCCTGACGGGTTTGCAACTTATGTCCTTTCGTCTCCCCCTCTCTGTCACTCACACTCTCACTCTCTCACTCTCTCTCTGTCTCTCTGTCTCTCCGTCTCTCCGTCTCTCCGTCTCTCCGTCTCTCTGTCTCTCTGTCTCTCTGTCTCTGTCTCTCTGTCTCTCTGTCTCTCTGTGTCTCTGTCTCTCTCGCTCTCTCTCTCTCTCTCTCTGTCTCTCTGTCTCTCTCCTCGCTGTCTTTAAATACTGGTGTGCACATCCATCTATCTATGTATTTTTGTATATGCAGACATGCATATAGACGACGTGCACATCATATCTTAAAGGTCTACGTACCTGCTACAGCAGTAAGTATTTGGGCCTAAATGGGATTCCTGAGTATATTTTAATGCATGTGCACGTGCATATGTGCACACATAGGTACATTATCCAGACTTATAAGCTTTAGAAGAAGGAGTCTTCGTAGGCCAGTGTTTATCCAAAGGAACCACCAGCTGCTGGACCAGGCCATCCACTTTGAGCCTGTGCTCAATGTCCCTTTCCACCGGGGAAAAGAGACGGACAGTGTGCTGTCCCACCATCTTGGTCCATGGAACGAGCGTCCGAAGCTGGGAGGCCGCCTGGGCTTCTATGCCATGGTGACCAAGCAAGGCCACCTTGAGGACCAGTCCTTGCTCTAAGCTGTAAACAACCCTGATCTTGCCAGCTTGAATTCTTGTGAGTTGAAGTGGCGGGTCCTTCTCCCTTCCATCAAAGCCCAAAAGCATCAGGAGTTGCTGGGGCAGAAAGCGACAGCGTGTAGAGTTGTCGGGCTTGTGACTTCCAGAGACGGGGGTTTCTAGGTTCAGTGTTCAATGCCGGCGTTCCTTGCTTCGCGGGCTTCAGAAGACAGACTGCTACTTACCACTAGGGTTCTGCATCAGGGACTCCCAATCAGACTGAAGCTCATTTTGGGTTTAGCGGTTAACATCTTGAAACAACCCCTCGGCATCTAAAACTACAAACCCAAGTGCCGAATGTTAAACCCGAGCCAAGACCCTAATCACTAGTCCAGACTAATCCCGAAACCCTACTTAGAGGATCAAGGGACTGAGTAGCTAAGGTCACAAATACCTTAATTGCTGCTATAAGTACCTACAAGTATAGCTGCCACAATAACAACGTTAGTCACTACTAGGTCCCATGATCCTCTAAGTATAACCACCTAGTGTCAATTGCCAATGCCAACGTCCCATTCATCCCAACCCCTGACACCGAAAAGCCGAAAAAACCGCGAAATCCTCGGAACCACTACCCAGCAAGCTCAAAAGCCATGAAAAGAAGGAACATCAATGAACAAAAAGGGTTCAATCAGAAACCCGGGCCCTCTGACCCCGAACCATGAAGGATTCATACCAACAACCCAGTAAAGACCCAGGGTTTCGACACCCTAAACCCTACCTTAAACCTGAACAAACCTACCTCTTAGGGCTCCTTCTTATGATCTCCTTATCAAAGTCCTTAAAAAGGGTAGGTTTTTCGGGGTTAAGGTAGACCTTACACCCCTAAACCCTAAACCCCTGGGCGCCCTGAACCCGAGGACGGATAAAACCCCTCTTAAGCGCCCCTAAGGACCCTAAACTATGGGAATTATGGCTAATTATGGTATATTCCTTATTATGGGTCAGGCAGGATTTTGTCCATCAGCCGTATGGGGGTTTGCGGAAATTAGGGGTACTTTATTTGGGCTCCTTATAATCAGGATCCTACTATTTAGGGTTCTATACTAGGGTACCTATACGTCCGAGATCTTGGTGAGATACACTGCTCTGGTCCCCTATTTTCGGAAACTCCCATATTAAAGCCAGTATGTTCAGGGTTCGGGGTATTGGGTTTAGCGGTTGTTTGGGGTGTTGTTTAACATCTGATAACATAATTCCTAAGAAGCCAAAGGTACCCTAAACCTAAGCATTATACTAGGCTTAGACAAAGGACTAAGGAACCGCCAACAATACTATTAGTAATTATTTGGGACCCTGCAACTAGACCCAAGAGTAACCTAGTAATAAAAAGGGTGCCCGTTTTGGGTTAAAGGGGGTTATAAGGGAACCTAAGCCCTAAAAAAGGGAATAAGGGCCTACTCTGGGTCCTAGATTAGTAATTGTTTGGGCCCCTGTAATGCCCTAAACCCTGAACCCTAAACCCTACGCCGTCATCCATCGTCCTCGGCTGGGGGCTCCAGCTGCACCTGGCTCCAGCAACGGGAGGACAGGGAGTTAGGGTTTCGGTTTAAGGGTTTAGGGCTTAGGATTTAGGGTTTAGGTTGTTTTTTTTAGTGTGGTGGGCTTTGACTTCACTGCAGGGGTTTAGGGTGTAGGGTTGAGGGAAAGTCTTTCAGAGTTTCAGGGTTTTGAGGTTTTGGCGGTTAGGGCTTGGAGGCTTTGAGGATCCTATTGCTTAGGGTCTGGGGTGGAGGGCTTACCCTAAACCCCAAACCTTGAACTTAAACCTGAACCCCTGGAGATGGAACTCAGGATGATAAGGTTGATGGTAGAAACCCTGCATTACCCAGAATAAGGGATATACCATAATTCCCATAGTCTAGGGTCTTTAAGGTAATGCAGGATTTATACCATCAACCGTAAGGCTACCTTTCGTCTTCGAAGGCATGGGGCCTTTCAGCCTCCAGTCAGCAGTCACCCTAAGGGTCCAAGTAATCCTTAATTATGGTTTATGGTACCTAAAAAGGCCCTAAAGTCCTATAATAGGGAGTACTTGGACCCTCTGGGTCAGGGTTTAAGGACTCAGGGGCATTGTCTCAGGATGCTAACTTTTTTTTTGAAGGATGCTGGGTTTTAGGGCTTTAGGTCTTTCAGGGCTTAGTATTGCAGGCTTGAGGGTGTAAGCTTGAAGGTTAGGGGCTAGGCTAGAGGTTTAAAAAAATGGTGTTGAAATTACCGGCTGTATTTCTGAAGAATTGTAATTGGTGACTACCCGACTATATTCCTATAGCCCCAAGCCACGATATCTTCTCGCACCTAAAACTCGTAGCCCCAAGGACACCTGGCCTAGGCATAGGCTTGTCCAAAGTTCCTAAACCCTAAACCCTCTACCCTGACCCTAAACCCTAAATCCTAAACCCTAAACCCTAAACCCCTAAACCCTAAACCCCTAAACCCCTAAACCCCAAACTCGAAAGCCCGATAAGACCCAGCCAAGCGAGGGATCTACAGTTTAGGGTCAAGGTGGGTCTAGGGTCTATATGAGTGGTTGTCAA
Organism: Symbiodinium sp. clade A Y106; assembly: GCA_003297005.1. Taxonomy (NCBI): domain Eukaryota; class Dinophyceae; order Suessiales; family Symbiodiniaceae; genus Symbiodinium; species Symbiodinium sp. clade A. The sequence continues at coordinate 28,826 of BGNK01002667.1, forward strand.
AATTATGAGGTCCCTTTTGGGGTACCCTAAATATTAGGTGTCGTATTATAATAGGGACCCAAAAAGGAAGCCTAATTTTGACAACCACCCATATAAGTACTAGTTACTATTGGACTATTTGCTGTGCTCGAGAAGATCCAAACCTCCAGACAAAAATTGTCATAATAGCCTGTGGGTCTCAATGCCCCTGGCTTCTGGGTCCGACGGCAATGAGTAAACCATCAACGATATAAGCCCTGAGCCCTGTACTTTGCACCCTGAACATAACACCTCAAATCCCTAAGTGGTAGCAACTTTGGGCCATTTAGTCCTCCGCCCTGAACCCATCCCTCCTGAAGCCCGAAACCCTACAAGCTCCTCCACGAGCCCCTTACAAACTCATTTAAGACCCCTTGTTGGCCCTATGAACTGCGCCCCATAACCGCATAATCTTTGTAAAGGGCCGCCCCACCTATGTGCTAGAAAAAGCCGGCCCTATAAACGATAAGTCCTGACACTAAACCCTACACTCGCAAAGTCTGCCGGGTTAGGGAAGGCGGGCCTCCGGCAGCATCTTCTGCAACTGCTGCCGCTCCGCCGCTTCCATGCGCCGGCTATGCTTGTCTCCTGGGAACTGACCTCAGGATCAGGGTACTCTAGTCCTGTAGGGTTCCTGGGCTTAATTAAGGGGTTCGGGGTTTAGGGCTTTGGGTTTCAGGATAGTTTTCCGGAATTCATGAACTCAGAAGCCCAGACCCGGGTGTCGTTTACATTCCAGAAGGCTTCGCCATATACGCCCGTCTCCGCAACAAGTCCCAGCAGGGTTTTGATGAGGATTAGGTGTGCTTTGTATAGAGATTGGGATAAGAGTCTTGTTGAGCTATCATGATTAGGAGAACGCATCTGACTTATGATTCTCTACTGTGGTAACCTGAACTAAGTTCATTTACAGGCTAGCCCTAAAGCTTACACCCCGAAATCGGTGAAACATCAACCCCAAAACCCACAACCTCAGCCTTTCATCATCAGCCTTTCATCATGAAACCAAGGGAAGCCGATTTTGCCGGGGTCCTTCATGGGTGGTTCGGGATCCTGGCCTGTATCTGGTTAGGGTATGTATTTTCCAGGGCTTCTAAATGCCTGCAGTTTACGGTTTAGGGTTTTAGGGTTCAGGGCTTTCAAGGTTCAGGGTGCTACAATAGAAACAGCATATTGCCCGCATCTCTGAGCCCTTAACTCTGAACTCTAGCAACATAACGCTGCATGTGCATACTCTAGACTAGACATTGGACTTAATTCCCTTACCCTTGATTCCTAAACTTTGTTTTGGCCTGCGGGGTACATTCGAACTCTGTGCCTGAACGTGTTAACCTCGAACCTGCGACAGCAAAAGTTGCTATTGGACTGCAGCATGAGAACCTGGCACCTGAAAAACCCTAAACACTATAGTAGAAGCCAGAAAGTTGGAACATCGTGGTCTGCCCATAAGGTAACCGTAAGGGTCCAAGTAATCCTTAGTTATCTACAATAGGGAGTACTTGGACCCTCTGGGTAATTAAAGTATAGGGGATCCCAGGACTAATCATCCCAAATCACATTCTGGGGTTCACTATAACACTCCCTTCCCCAAGATAGGAACCCGAGATCGGTTTGCATATGGATTGTTGCAGTTCGAGGAGGGGGGTCCTGCATAGTAGGGTCCGTACTTCATTTGGGAGTTTCCGAAAATTCGGGGTACCTTATTTGGGGTCCAATAATAACAAGGATCCTACTATTTAGGGTACTATATCAGGGTCCCCTATTTTCGGAAACTCCCATGTAAGGACCCCATAGCAAGCCACCCTTTGTTTTCGAAACCCCAAACAAAGGCATTTTCGCGTTCTCCAGCACTTGAGCCTTGGGGACCACATGGCCCTTGAAGCTAGGGGCCCTATGCCCTGATCCCTATATGGTACATGAACCTCAGACCCTTCTAGGCTTCATTTCGCCCTTAAGCCCCGCACCCTACACCCCATAGAACCCATATAACCCTTCTAGGAACCCTTCAAAGAACCCTTAAAGGAACCCTAGTAGGGTTCATTTCGCCCTTAAGGAAGTGAGGGTGGTGGGGTTTAACAGGGTATACCTAAACTCCAAACCCTAAACCCTAAACCCTAAACTCCTAAACCCTTCGCGCGAGCTGGGGGCCGCTTCGCACTTCCTTGACGTAGGTGGCGTACGCCTGCTGTGTCACAGCAACGCTAAGATAAAGCCTATACCCCAAACCCCGAACCCTACAAGCCCTATAAGCCCTACAAACCCTATAAACCCTATAAGCTCCAAAACCCTATAAACTCTAAACCCTGAACGAAAAACCTAAAATGTTTTGGGCTGAGTTAAATTTGGGTCGTCTCGACTCGAGGTCTTTCCGCATCCAATGGGCTTGGCGGGCCTAACAATTCGCAGGATTCGCAGGACCGAGTTCAGGGTTTAGGGTTTGGGGTTGTGGATTTCGTGGTACGCTCGGTATGCGTCTTTGCCGTAGCTTTCAGGTTGCCGTTTGAAGCAACCTGCTACCAAACTGCTATTACCTGCTTTGCGCACCCTGGCCGCAGTGGCTACATGTTTTACTTTCGGTCGCTTGATCTTGACGAAATCGACGACGATGATGAAGAAGAAGGCCCAACGTCGGCATGCTGGAGAGGCAAATGCCCAAAGGGTCCTGAGTACCTTTCTGGGGGAATACTTTCCCAAATCATACTAGTAATTCCTACTATAGAGACCCTACATTCTACTATGTGGGTGGTTGTCAAAATTATGGTCCCTTGTTGGGTACCTAAATACTAGGTTATTAGGTGCCGTATTATGTTAGGGACACAAAAAGGGACCATAATTTTGACAACCGCCCATGTAGGTATAAGATCCCTTGGGATGGAGCTCCACCTCTCAGTCTGTGAAGCTCTGCATCCGTAGGAGGGACTCAGAGCACGCCAGCGAGGGCTTCCCTCTACTACCCAGGGGATCCCAAAATCCCTGGGGTTCCTTTAAAGGGATCTATACGGGTTCCTTTGAAGGGGTCTTGTAAGGGATCTATAGGGTTTAGGGTTTAAGGGATTTTAATATCCCTCAATTGAGGAATATACCTTAAACCATAATATGGCGGCCCCTATATTTTAAGGTGTACTCCTTAATTACGGGATATAGGGATCTCTGAGCACCATAAACTAAAATCTCATCCCCAGACCCGGGCCTCTAACCTGTATCGTGACCCTCGAAGTCATCCTAAACCTTGCACCCTAAACTTTCTAAACCCCGAACTCTATCCGGTAACCCCCAAATCCTAATCCCCAAACCGAAGAAAAGCCATGAACCCGCAAACCGCAAACCCGAACCCCTTAACCCTCTCGAAAAATTGCTCCGAAACCCTAAAAACCCTAAAACACTAAACCCTAAAACCTAAAACCCTAAACCCGTCAACTTTCCCCCAGAACGCCTGCTCTGACACCTTGCCGACATCAGCGAACATCTTCGCAAAGGAAGGCGGGCCTCAGAGGCTCCAGTGGGGTTCCTCTGAGGGNGTTTGGGCCTTTGGGTTTGGGTTTAGGGTTTAAAGGGTTTAGGGTTTGGGGCTTTGGGTTTAGGGTTCAGGATATGGGGCTTCGGGCTCAAGGTTTACGTTTTAGGCTTCAGGGTTCAGAGTTTAGGGTTTAGGTTTAGGGTGTAGGGTTTACAGTCAGGGTTTAGGGTGCAGGGGGTCGGGTTTAGGATTAAAGGGGTTGAGGGTGCCTATCAAGGTTCCGTTAATGCGTTTGCCTTAAGCGTTACTTGCCAGGATTCCTTTAAGGGTGCCTATAATAAGGATTCTGCAAGGGTTCCTATGATGAGGCTGCCTATATTTATCATGGGGCCTTGCGCGCTCAGGGCTTACGGTTCCGGGGTTCTCAGCATTTGGGGCTGCAGGTTTGCATGGACTGTGGGGATTGGAATTTGTAGATTATAGATCTATCCCGGTAGCACTTAGCCTTAAGAGGCTGCACGGTTTTAGGGTTGATTCGTCAACCCTTATGAACCCTAGACCCTAAACCCCGTCGTGTTAAACAAGTTAAACCTCAACGAGTGCAGGGCTTTCGGGTTTCGGGTTAGGGTTTAGGGCTTGGGGCTTTAACTGGGCTTTTAAGTAACCAGGGAGAAAAAAGTATAAACTTCTATTTCATAATGGTTCCTTTAAGAAACAGAGTATTAAAGTATGGTACTCCAAAGCCCAGTTAAGGGTCGGTTTAGGGCTTAGGGTTCCTGGTTGGGGTTTGGGGCCTTGAAGCTTTAGGGCTGGGTCCGGGGGGTTTCCGAAAATAGGGGACCCTAATATAGTACCCTAAATACTAGGACCCTTGTCATAAGGACCCCAAAATAAGGTACCCATAATGGGGGGGATCGAGGGTTTAGCCTCGAAAGGCTCTTCAGTGGAAGTAAGATCCAGTAGGGCTGGGAGGTTTTTTTTTTGAGAGCTCTTTTCGGAGGGTTTAGGGTGTAGGGTTTAGGGTTTAGGGTTTTTGTGGGGTGAGGGTTGAGAGAGACTTTCTGCCTCTGTACATGACCTCTAAGCCCTAGAAATACCCGTTACATTGGCTTCTACGCGCCGTCGAGCCTTTCCCGAAAGCGTTCGACAAAAGCTCTCACAGCAACTTTCTAGGATTATGGAGAAAGGCGTTCCAGGCTCAAGGTTTAGATGGTTTAAACAGACCCTAAATCCCAACCCATCTAAACTTTAGACTCTACCTGACCTCCGAAAACAACTTAGCCTGTAGCAGCTACTAGTCTCAGTAGTTCGGACATCTAGGCACGCCTCATGCGTTGCTCAGCCAGGCCGTAAACCCCCAAAATCCTAAACACTATACCATAACCCAGAACCCTAAACCTTAAACCATATCCCAACCCCCCCNCCCCCCCCCCCCCCCCCCCCCTGACACCCCCCTTAACCTTAAATCGTATCCTAAACCCAACTAAACCCTCAACCCTAAACCCTAAACCCTACAGCTTCAGCCCGAGACCAGAAGACCCCGCAAGCCCAAAGGTTTCTTCAACCTGGAGGCCCCACGAAAAGCCCTAAATCCTGCGGCACAGGCGGTCGTGAACCTTTAAAGAACGCTCAATAGAACCCTTACTGAAACACCTCAAAATAGGAACCCTTATAGGGCCTTTTAATGGAACTCTTACAGTAAAGAACCTCTAACGAACGCTCAATAGAACCCTTACTGAAGCCCCTCAAAATGAGGAACCCTTATAGGGCCTTTGAATGGAACACTTACAGTAAAAGGGGGACCAAAAGCCTGGAATCCTGTGACCCGGGCTGCCATGAACGCCCAACATGTCGTCACACACCAAAACCTGGCACGCATAGGGCGCTAGAGTGCAGGGTCTCATTGGGTCTAAGGTTTTGAGAGCTCAGGGTGTAGGATGTGACGATTGGGAGCATGGGGACAACAAAAGCGCTTAAAACCATGGATTCGAGGACTCAGGATGTCAGATCTTTTTGTTAGGGTTCAGGGTTTGGGGGCTTCAGATTCAGGGGTTAGGGAAACCCCAGCTCCTGAAAGTCCTGGCCTTTTCTGCTCTGGCCTCTTGTTGCTTGGACGTGCAGGCTACCTATCTGTAGCCCGAATTTAAAGCCATACCTGTTTAGGGTTGCTAGTCTGGTTTCTTCATTTAGTTGAACCTTGCATTTAGGGTCAGATATCTTGGGCTGTATGTGCAGTCAGCATCGGCGTAGAAGCACCTCGAACCTCCCCTGACATCGTCCAACGGGTAGTTTGTAAACGAAGGTCCCTTTCGAAGGGGTGCAGAATCTTCGTAATCCAGGGGCCTCACTACGGGTTTGGCGGATATGATAAATTATATACTTTCTCTCTCAATATGTGTATATATATATATGTCTGTATATATATATATGTCTGTATATATATACATATTGTAAATAAATAGATAAATAAATACATGAATAAATCAATAAATATATATGTATATATATAGCTATATAGGCTATGTAGGGACTGTAAGAGCAGCTATGAGGTCCGGAATCGAGGGGGCCCGAAAGATCCACCAGAGGAGTGCAACTTTTTTCAGGCAGCTTGTAGCCATGACACGAACCCTAAACCCAAAAACCCTAAACCCTAAGTCCTAAACCCAAAAACCCTAAACCCTAAACCCCTAAACCCTAAACCGCCTAAGTTTAGGGTTTATAGGGGCTTAGGGTTGAGGGTTAGCAGGCCTAGGTAGTATATACAGTGGCTGCAAGCTACCATGTGAGCAGTGATCAAAGCATCTTGCGCCACCTAGAGATTAGGTTTGATTATCGTATATGAGGGGATCGGCTAACAAGACCTAAACTGACCCCCTATCGGCTCTGCGATGTGCCGCACTACATAGTAAACAATCGCTATGGGTTTGGGGATATCAAACGCTTGCAAGCCCCGAGACCCTGGCACACGTGTCAAATCCTACAGAACCATATTCGAGCTATCTCATCATAACCACAAGGCCCCTGATCATTTTAGGCATATTCCTCAATTAAGGGGCGATGATCTCTATAGAGCACCTGTATGCACCAAACCCCCAAACCCGAAAACCTTCTGTCACCATAGCCTCATACACATGCTTGAAGGCACCCTTTGAGAAGGGATCTAAACAATACATGAGTATAGGTTTGTGGGGCATCCTCACCTCATTGGGCTGCATTATAAGGGGAAGTATATCGGATAGCACAGATGATATCCATGTCATAGTTTGTGCTTGTGTGCTTCCCAAACCTGAACAGCCTAAACTCTAAACCCTGCACCCTAAACCTTGCACCCTAAGTCCTCAACCCTAAACCCCTAAACCCTAAACCCCGTAAACTCTAGTCCTAAACCCTAAGTCCTAAACCCTAACCCCCTAAAGCCCCAAACTCAAAACCCCCCTTTAAGGCCCTGGAAATTACAGCCCAAAACCCTAAATCTACTCTGGGCTCCTTGTTTACAGTGACCTCAACTGAGGGGCTGAGTACCCTGGCCCCCAAAAAACCTGTCAGTTATTCTAGGATTGTATATAAACCCCAAAAGGCTAAAGGCTTAACAAAGAACCCTAAACCCTAAACCCCTTTCAGTTATTCTAGGATTATATATAAACCCCAAAAGGCTAAAGACCCTAAGCCCAAATCAATTATTCTAGGATCATCTAAACCCCAAAAGGCTTAAGGTTACTTACCCAGCGACTAAGTTAGAGGAGAGAGATGCCGCCTGTCCCGCGACGCGGCCGCCCGCGCCGATGCCGATGACTGGCGTCTCGGGAAGTGACGACTGGACCTGGTTGGCGTTGTCTTTTGAATATTCGTTTGATCAAGTTCTATGTAGTTTCGTGTAGTTTCGTATAGTAATATGAAATGGGTATAGGGGTTTACGGCTTCTGCTGTTAAGGCTGGCGATGTGCAGGGCTTAGGGGCTGCAGAACGGTCTAGAGTATAGCTTCTTATCCATGGATGCAGACGGGCTTGTCATGTCAATGTGGGCGCCAAGGCTTTATGGATGCCTGGGCTTTGTACAGAAGAGGGATCACGCTCTCCTGCTCGTGGACTGTGGCGTACATCAGGAACGAGTGATTGAACTTGAGCGAAAGAAGCCCATCCTCATGAGCCACCAACGTGCGAACAACGTCAGCAAGCAGCGACTGCTGCGTTACCGGCGCCATGCTTGATGATGATGCGCCTTTGCCCTTGCCCGGCTTGGACTTTCCACCAGTAGAGCGGTTGGAGACGGTGACTTCGATGCTCGTGGCGGCGGCGTGGAGGCTTCCTCACAGTTCTGCGTGGGGGGTCTGCATGTTCTATTCTCAATCCCGGCAGGGTCCAAAGCACAGCGCCTGCACCCAATCAAATCCTAAAAGTATCCTTAGCTGCTGAGTTCAGAAGCCCCAAAATCTTATACACTCTCAGATTCAACACGGGGGAATATTATCGACAAAATGCAAAGTGCACTCAATCAGCTTCTGTGTCTATGTCAAGCTACCAAAACTGCTCGTCTTTCGGCAGGCTGCCCATTGGCTCGAATGGAGCTATATTCCATCATAAGATTTTGGTGGTGCTTACAGTCTGTACATAAGACCCTTAACAATCGGGGTTTCGGATACCAAGACCTCAACTGTCCTCACGAATTGGACCAGTACGAAGCCCCTACAGCACACCTTACAGGAACAGGCTAGTTGTTCAAAAATACCTGTCTCCCTCATGAGGCAGGCTCCCTTTTCAGCTATGCTTTGCTGAGAAAGGAAGTGTAGTCCCAACGGATGCTTCAAGCGGACTTCCAGAACATCCCTCAATGCTTAGTCAACCATATACACCCCTGTAAGATCCTGAAAAAAACATTCAGAACCCCTGAGAAACCATCACCACCCCAAGCTCTGTAACCGCAAGGTCCTCTAAAGCCAGTTGAACTTTTCAAACCAAGCTGTGCATGTCGGGAGAAGCTTGGGCGCCCTGCGGCTAAACCAACCTGATCCACACATGTGCACAGCAGAAGCAGGTCCAGCCCTTATGGGCCAAAAGAGCCCCTTAAAGGGCTTCTGGTTGATATCCAATATACGGTTTGATTATGGTATGCGTGAGGTAAGGCCCCATACTGCTTAAGTAGCACTTGGTCCGGACCTTATGGACTAAGTGAACCATCAACAGACTGATGTCATATCTCATGGTGGAGGGTGAGCATAAGATGTACACGGGCGGGTCATATCGCACATAGTCATGGAGTGCCCTGGATCAACGCTGAACCATTCACTGCCGCCAGCTTGGACAGTCAGATGATTCGGGTAAAGGGGTTGGGGGTTCTATAAGAGCTTAGGGGTTTAGGGTTTAGGGTCCAGGTACCAATCTAGTAGCTACTTCGTAGATGCTTGGGTTCCCAAAGTGTCTACGGTACTCTTACTTGGACCCTCTGGGTAAGTGTTTACTGTTTAAGGGCTTATGCGTTTCGGTAGAATACGGAAATCGAGGCAAAACTTTTGGTTTTCTTCTGATCCTATAGCCTCGAAAGCGGTGGGTTTAGGGTTTAGGGCTCTACTGTGACTTCAGCATTGCTCTGAATTTTACCTATCTCGGAGCCAGAAAGAAACACTACCATTCCCCAAACCAAAAATATTGAACCATTATACTCATGTACCACCCCAAAAGCCCCAAACCCTAAACCCTAAACCCCTAAATCCTAAACTCTAAACCCTAAACCCCTAAACCCTAAATCCCTAAACCGTAAAGCCTAAAGCATACGGCACCCTCAGGAAGTCTCCGAAGCACGCAGGCTCTTACATCGGCTGTTACCTGAAACCCCCATGAGGCAGAAGAGGCACGGATTGTAGAACTTCATCTGGTCTAGAGATCCAGGGATCTGGGGATTTAGGGTTTCAGTTTCGGGTTGTTGTCTCCGGTATGGCCCATATCGATGCTGACAGCTTCGGTTCCGGGTTCAGGTTTGGGAGTTTGGCGGCCGGAACGTGCAAGATAAAGACTATGCCTTGAACTACCATAGCCTACTGTTTCGTAGGTTCTCACTCTGATCCCGGAAATACTTTATAGGGGCCCTGCAAGAGAATGGGTTTCGGTAGTTCAAGTTAGAGCCTAAACCTCATAAACTCAACTACGATCTAGCCCAGCAAAACCATGGCTTTTTCGGCCAGATGCTAGAGGAGCTCTTTTGGCTTTGGCAACGTGGCTGCCGCAGGATGCATGTCCGCAGGGTTCTTGAGGGGCCTGTGGTTTAGGCCTTGATTGGATCCGAGTGAAGGGCTTACATGTGTACCACCCTATACCATAAGTTGTAGTCAACCTTGAAGACTTGCTGATGACCACAGGTTTGCACCGAATGCTAGTCTAGTCACGAAGGGGCTCGGTTCCACAGGCGCCGTCGTCCAGCTCTCTTCGGGGATACTCTGCAATGACAAGCTGGAGCCCAATCAGTGCCACAGCGCTGACGGCCACCATCATGATCGAATCGTAAGCTGAAGGGACCACCTTGGCAGGCTCCACCCTACGACAGAGGTTTTAATAGCTGAAATTGAAATTGATATCCTCCATATGTTCCCAATACACTCATAATACAGTATCAAGTGTACAAACATCGTGCTCTGATGCTGAACCTAGAAACCGTAAAGCAAAAAAACAGCGTCCCGAGTAAACCCTAAACCCCCAAAGCCAAACAGATTTTCTGAATGTTTGCTCCTGGGTCTGCATTGGGGCCTTAACTAGAGATCATCATAAGGCTTCGGGGGGATATTATGATGAGGGACAAGGGATATCAGCATGCACTTCTACAGGTACTTAAAAGTGCATGATTACCAATTGTTCAGATACAAAGCTGCCTTTCAACAAGCTGTAAGTTCTCAAAACCCTCAACCCTAAACCCCTAAACCCTAACTGTAAGTTCTCAATACCCTAATAACCCCTAAACCCCGAAGGTGTGGGTTTGAGGAAGGCCCGGTGGTGCTGCAATGGAACTGGCACCTACAAGCCAAGGAAGGAGCTCACCTCTTCTATCCTAAACGGTCCTAATATAGGGGCCGTACTAATTAGAATGGGGTTTTGGAGCACATTGTACTATAGTTATAATAAGGAACCCCACAATAGTGTTGGTAATTTTTTAGGCTCCTATATACGTACCTTTCCAGTAGAATGTAGGGTTGCTGTGCTAGGAAATACCATTATGATCTAATGGCAGCAACTATTCTAGTAGAATGCATGGTTTCGGTACTAGGAATTCCCATTATGATTTGGTATCCCTCATAACAGTACCTAGGACGCCTTGGGTATACTCAGGCTTTAAGTGTTTAGGGCCCAGAGCATTTGTGGACTCGTTGGGAACTGCAGGGAACAAAGACATGACATGAAAGCAAAGTTGATTTCTGTGTCCGATGTCGACAATCTTGAGCAGAAATCACCTGTGGCCGACATCCAACTAGCATCCACAAGACATCTCACGCTCAATCCGAATAGCTCTCTTACGGTAGTCCATATCGTAGCAGCCTCAAATTAGCCTGTCTCTAGCCCTTCTGGATCCCTAAACCGACAAGCCGTATGTAAATCCTAAGCTGGGCTTTGAAGTAGCCAGGGAGAAAAACGCAAAACATTTAATTTAAGGAACCGGTCCAAAAGCAGCATTAAAGTACCCAGGGGCTCCATAGTAGTTCCTTTTTGGGATTACCTTATAGGATTTTAAACATGAGCCCCAAAAAGGAACTACTATGGAGCCTTAGGGTATGGTACTCCAGAACCCAGGAAGCCCTAACAGCGACCGAGACACAGGATAGACAGCAAGCAGAACCATGCCGAAGAAGTTGATCAACCAAGAGAAAGCTGCTCCTGTCACCCCACTGGGACGGGGTTTAGGGTTTAGGGTCTACCTTAACCCTGAATAAACTACCTTTTTTTGACTTTTGTAAGGAAATCATAATAAGGAACCCTAAAGAGGTAGGTTATTCAGGGTTAAGGTAGGGTTTAGGGTTTAGGGTATGGGATGAAAAAAGGTCTGTAATGATCAGAATCGGGTTTGGGGCAAACTCTAGCACCAATACAACAGGGACTAAAAGGGGATGACGAGACTACTTTTCAGGACCCCGCCCGCCCCATACTATGGTCCTGTCACTCCCTCCGACATGGGATAAGTGAGCTCGGCGCTGAGCTCGTAAACGATGGGTGCCATGGCACCTTCAGCGATGCTAGCCAGCACCACGCATGCCATCAGCGACCTCGGATGCCCTGAAGCAGGACTGTGAAGAAAGGGGGCACAGTGGTATGCAATAATATCGACTTAGATTTTTCTCACACACACACAAACTTCGGCCTTTCCAATGCCTCCGACACTGTCGGACGCTTCAGCCATAAGCTTGAGACAAGCGGCCCAGTCGAACCCTTCATGAGAGGCAGTGGGCTATCCGGAAGAAGCACTGCAAAGAGCGCATAGGCCACCAGCTGCAAGCACAAGGTTGTCCCCAGGACCGACTTCAGGCGATGTTGCAAGTGCAACATTTCAATGAGCTGCGGGGCAGTAAAGTTCCCAATCACCGAAGCCAGCGAGGTGATCACGGCAAACCATTTCAGTACGGTTTCCGGCAACACTCCTGGCAAAGCACGCGGAATATGACAAGGGCTGGGCGGTTGCTCAGCCATAAGCCCTCAGACTCGCCCTAAAACCCGATCCGCTCGCTGCTTGGGCCTCTAAATTTCGAATCGCGCAGCTCTTCTGGGCAAACAACATACCAAACCAATTGTAGGGTTTGGGCTTCAAGGTCAAGATTTTGCGGTTTAGAGTTGCTTGAATACCTTCGCCTTGAAGTGGCAGCCTGAGAAACGTGAGGCACTCTGGTATAAACCGTTAGTTGTGGGATTTGGAATAGGGGAAAACATAGCTACCCCGAAGGGGCCCGACATTTCAGCAACGCCCCCTCAGCCTAACCTTAACCCCAACTACCTTTTTAAGGACTTATAATAAAGAAATCATTTTAGGGAACCCTAAAAAGGTAGGTTCCTTAGGGTCCAGGTAAACCTTATAAAGCCCAAACCCCAACCTCCCCTCCCTGTACGTGTAATCTAATGTAGGAACCTGATTAAGAAACCTTGGGCCCCTACTATTTTGGGGTTATAGGCCCAGGGTTTCTTAATCAGGTTCCTACATTATCATCTTCCACCTTGAAGCTGCGTGGGTAAAGCGGGCGACCAGCACTGGAAAACCCCGACGACAGCCCCTGCTGCCAGTAAGAGGACCCACGTGGAGATCATACGTCTTCGAGGCACTGCGCTTGCCTGCAATAAGGAATGGGATGTCGGCTTAGGGATATGTATTGTGATCTATCATATACCTATGTTACATATTAGGGCACGAGGCTTATTATGGTCTAGGGATCAAAGGTCTTGGGTTGAGGTGGTCCAGAGTTTGAGAGTTTACAGAAATGCAGTAAGTTAGTTACTAGTCATGTAACAAAGATAAGCTTGCAAGTTACGGGCCCGCAAGCAGTCACCCAACAACCAATCGCTGCCTCAACAGGAGCTCGTTTCGGGTTTAAGGTTTGGGGTTTATACGGCTTATGCTTAAGGATGTGCAAGGTTTAAGGTCTACGTTCACGGTCTAGGCCTTACGGTTCAGACCTTCGAACATCCACCCTACGCTAAGCGCTTTGTTCCTGAAAACCCTGTGAATGTTCAGCTTCGACCCTTGGCGATGCCGTTGGCTTGTTTGAGTACCGAGCCGCTCAAGACCCTAAAGCCTAAGCCCTAAACTCCCGAAACCCTAAACTCCCTATACCCTACACCTAAACTCCCCAAACTCTCAACTCCCGAAACCCTACACTCCCCAAACCCTTAATCTTGCCCCGGTTGTTTGCCTGCGGCTCGCCGGATCGTCGGATCTCCTCTGCGGGGCAGTTGAGATGCTCTGCATTGCTTCTAGCAGTTCCAGGGGGGGTTAGGGAGCTTAGGGGGTGGGCATGGGATTGCGGATAGGGTTTAGGGTGTATAGATAACTAATTGATATATAAAAGATTAAGTGATAAATTATGTGTATATATATATATATTTATTTGTTTATTTGTTTATTTATATTTATAGGGTGTAGGGTTTCGGATTTAGTGCTTGTAGGGGTTGAGGTTCAGGGTGTAGGGTTTAGGGTGTTTCAGGAGAGTTTGGTGTTTAAGCCCACGAAATGGTTTGATAGGGTTTTGGGAAATTACTGGCATTGGGGTTTGTGAGAGTTTATAAATGAAAGGGCTTCTATGCCGAACGCTTGAAGTTGTACGGTCTAGCTGGCAGTTCTATAAATGCGCAGAAGGTGTTCCGGGTTTGAGTCTCTCGTTCTCTCTCTCTCTCTCTCTCTCTCTCTTTCTTTCTCTTCACTTCACATCACTTCGCAGGTGAAAGGTCCACAGGTCGTGGACCCGCGCCAAGGCGCCCGCTTCCCAACTAAGTGGTGGAAGCAGCTTTGGGGTGGTCGTTGGTTGGGGCTGTTTTCCCCCCGTTCGGAGCGGTTTGAGGCGTGTGTTCGGCGAGGATGCGCCCTGCCTATACATTCTTTCTCTCTCTCTCTCTCCCACTCTCTGTCTGTCGCTCTCTCTCTCTCTCTCGCTCTCTCTCTCTCTCTCGCTCTCTTCGTAGTCGAACTGTCTGCCTGTGTGTATATGTGCATACTGTAGGCACATACCCATATCAGTTCATATCAGTGCTATGCCAAGGCAGCCACGCGTCCTGTCAGGTCACGGCATGGCCCTTCCAACAAGGACAACACCATAGCAAGCTTTGGCATCTAGCAGACGCCTGGGCCAAGAACAAAACAACCTAAATCCTAAACCCTAAAACAAAAATATTCCTCATATCAATATCTACAGCAATACCGGATCTTCCAAGCTCAACAGCCCTGAACCCTGAACCGAAACTGCATGGAGGCCCAAAACTCCTAAACCACGACCTGCAGCACCAAAAGCACCTACCTTTTAGCATCTTTTCAAGGTCCATTATTATTCTTATTCTGTATATAATGGGTTCTTAAGTCTTGAAAAGGTAGGCTTGCACATTCCAACGACCTTCTGCAAAGGCCAGCAGCTGGTAGGCTTCTTAGTGCTGCAGGCATACCCTCAACCTTCATGCGCTTGACCTCTAAGCCCTAACTCATGCCCTAAAAGCCCTAAACCCGCCTAATTACTGAATCCCGAGAGCCCGAAACACAGAAACTCTAAACCCCTCAACGCTAGACTAACCCTGAATAACCTACCGTCTTAGGGTTCCTTATTATGATTTCCTTATATATGTCTTTACAAATGTAGGTTCTTCGGGGCTAAGGTAAACCCTAAAGCCCGTCTCCTGACTCCGAGAGGGCGGCACCGAAGGTTTTCGAGGTAAGCACGCCCAAACAGCGAGCACGGCAACACTCATGGCTGCCTCCACCTTTAGGGTGTAGGGTGCAGGGTTCAGGTGTGCATTCAGGTGTAGGGTTTAGGGATTTAGAACTAGGTTCAATTTGTATTTAAGGATGCGTATAGGGGATGTATTCGAACAGGATTTTGGGGCGGATCATCAGGTTACAGTATAACTAAAAAGGGATATAGCGGAAGTACAACAACATATTGCGAGCCCTGTATTTCATGGATCCTTTGCGTAACCAGCGTCACCTCCAAGAGCAGCACCAGGTCACTGCAGGAACTAACACAGAGGCCGAGCAAGAATCCCAGGGTTGGTCCTGCCATTTGAATCCTTAATGAGGGCGCCAAAAAAGCACATAAGCAAAAATAAGGATAGGGATATCCCATATACAACCCCTTATACTGAAGCCCAATAAGGTAGGGATATCCCTGTAAAATGCTTATGCTTATGGGCTTGTTGGGTCCCTAATTAGTTCCTGGGCTCATATGCACCAAAAACGTGTACGCATTCAGTTCCTTTAAGGGATACTTGAATCCCGAAAAGTGTACAGTGTACTGATTCAGCACTAAGAATCGCGAACACGGCAGATGTCGCGAAGCCACGCTGGTGTGGTGGGAACCTGGTGTGAGGGTTCACAGAGCTATACAGAAGCCATGCGAGTAGAAAACCCCAAAATTCCAAACCCCAAAACCCTAAACCCCTAAACCCTAAACCCCAAACCCTTGAAACCCTAAACCCGAAACTTCGGCCCTACAACCCTACCAAAAGTACCGTAAACCCAGGCCCGGCCCTAAAGCCTGAAACTCTAAACCCTCAACCCTACTTAAACGGGTTTAGGGTTTAGGGTAGTCGTAAACCTCAAACCTCATAACCCGCAACTCTAAACCCTTAAACTCTAGTCTGTCAACCCTGCTTAAACTACCGTAAACCTCAAACCCCCAAACCTGGCCACTAATAGAGAACATCTTGGGCACCACATGGCAGCCAATGCCGAAGGCGTCACGCAGTTTGCAGGCCCAGCAGCTCCGTTCAAGGCCTCGCGTTGACTGTGTTTTCTCAGGGTTTCAAAACCCCGGGGTTTCAGGGGCTCCTAACACACGACTTCCTTGTCGGGTATTGCTGTTACGGGGTTTAATTACCGGTTTTGGTTTGGGTTTTCTGATATTTGGTTTTAAAGGGTTTAGGGTTTAGGGGTTGAGGTTTGGGTTTTCTTTCTGCTGCAGTGCACCTTCGACTCCTGCAAGCCAAGCTAGTCTGAGCCATCCGTGCTACCCTGACTGGGCATGCACAGGAACACGCTTCGCTGTCCCCACCAAGTTAAGAGTTGGACACAGGATCATCTACTGACAGAAACTACTCACTTGCAGGGCAGGGATTAGGGTCCAGGGCCTAGGGATTCCATCTAAGCCCTGAACCCCAAACCCTCTAAGCCATAAAATCAGGTGCTAAACCGCGAAACTCAAAAACTCAGCCCGCCAAACCCAGAAATACGAAACACAGAATGTACCAGATCTCCCCCAAAACCTCCTGAACCCTAAACCCTAAACCCTGAACCCTAAACCATAAACCCTAAACCCCTAAACCAAAAACCCTAAATCCAAACCTCCAACCCGAGCCCTTCAGATTTCAAGGCCTTAAATTAACCCTGAACCCAAAACTGTGGAAGCCTGACCGACGTGGATGCAGCCGTGGACGATCCTTACAGTTTGCTTGGGCTTTGCGGACTNTGAACCCAAAACTGTGGAAGCCTGACCGACGTGGATGCAGCCGTGGACGATCCTTACAGTTTGCTTGGGCTTTGCGGACTGTTTCTTGGGTCTGGCTTTTGCTCAAGATTCGTTTTAAGGAATAGGGCTTGGGGTTTCGGTATGCGGTCCTTTCTAGGAGTTGGAGTTTGGGGTTTGGGCTTAGGCTCAGGCGTTATTCGCAGCCTATTCCTCACACAGACCAAAGCCGCAGAACTTCGAAGCACCCCCACAGAGCAACACGAAAGAACCATGCAACACAGACATACAAGAGACTTGAACCTAAGCCAAAACTTCTTGCAGATCTAAACCGTCATCCCCCAAACCCCTAACCCCTTTTTCACCCAGAATAACAACAATAATTCTTGCAACCACTGGTCAGTAGAATAACGCTGAAGTCTGATTCCCAAGGAACGCCCGGAATCCCCAAACCTCAAAGCGCCAGACCAAGCGGCAGAGAAGTCGGATGAAAGCCAAGAAGTGTTGGTAGAATGCGCAGAACAAGCCCTCCACGACATGGGAAGATGCTTAGAACTGAGGTTTAGGGCTCAGGATGTACATGGGCCCCGGATTGAGGGCTTTGGGGTCTTATTGCTTCGGGTTGGACCCTATAAGCCCTGAAACCCGAAGCCCTCAGAAGTTGGAGGGGTCATAAAGATTGAAGACCAGGCTGCTTCTCCAGGTTTTAGCGCCTACCTGAAACCTAGAAACCCCTAGGTTGCTGATTAGTTACGTTTTCTTTGGAAGGTTGCGGGTTAGGGCTTTCGGGTTGAGGTTTTGGGCTGGTGAGACTCCACGGCGGGCTCATGGTCTTCGGCTTGGGATCGTGCTTCGTTCAGGATTCCGGCTTGCGACGTAGCGCCCCATCTGGGAGTTTCCGAAAATTAGGGGTACCTGATTTTGGGGTCCTTATTATAAGGATCCTACTTTTTAGGGTGCTATACTAGGGTCCCCTATTTTTGGAAACTGCCATCTGTCAAACGAAACACCCCGCCAGCCCTAAACTTTTGATGGCCCGGCGCTCTAATGTAAGAACCTGATTAAGAAACCCTCGGCCTAAATACCCAAAGCAGTACGATTCCTATAAAGAACCCTAATAAAGGCCCAAGGTTGCTTAATCAGGTTCCTACATTAACATACGAACCCAAAACCACAACAGCGAAAACCTCTGGTGCCAAGCCCTCAGGACCCATGTACCTATATACTTCAAGGTTCCTGAGTAGCCCCTTTATAATGAGAATACCCCTTTTTCCTACTATGCGGCTTAAAAAGGAGACCACAAAAAAACCAAAAGGGCAAAAGGGGATTACTCAGGAGCCTAGACTTTTTATTAAGGCCTTAAACGGGGTTGCCAGAGGGATTCCAAAATTGGGACTCCAGCCTGCGGCTGTCAGGGCGCCCCCACAGAAGACCACGGCCCAGATGCTGTCCGGATGTCGAGCTATCCTTTGTGCAGCTAGACGGGGCAGAAGGGTTTAGGGTTTAGGGTCGGCATATTTGGTAATAGTATGCCTTAGGGTTCTTCATGAAAACTCTACTCCAATATATACCCCCAAACACCAGTCTATTTATTAAAGCTGCTATCACATAGAACCCTTGTAGTAATCCTTTTCGTAACCCCCATAGACCCTTTTGACGCGAACCTATTAACTGCTCCCTTTAAAGGGAACCCTTAATCAAAAAAGCTGCTCATTGTAACGTCCAAACCCCGCCGAAACAGGTTTCGGGTTCAAATTTAGGGTACTTAATAGCCCCTAGATCAGGTACTGTAATATCCCTTATAGACCCGTTTCAAAGGTAGAAGCTAGCCCTGCTATGGCTATTACTAAGGCCCCTACACCAAGGTGGAAGCCAGAGTAAGGATCCGTCTTGGTCTTAGTACCCAAAGTTGAGGCTTCGCTTAACCTGCTTTTTGGGTTTTGGGCTATAGGGTTTGGGCTTTTGGGTTGATGGTTTAGGGTTTGGACTGTAGGATTTAGGGTATAGGCCTTTGTCCTCCGGGGCTTTTCGCTTGAATGGGGGCCCTCCGATTTAGGGTTTAAGGCTTTAGGTTTTTGGGGTTCAGGGTGTTCGTTGCAGGTTGCGCAACACGAACAACAAGACACAAAAGAATCGAAGTGAGAGGCCCGGTGAGAGGGTCGAGAGTGTTGCTGCAATGATACTCTGTCTCACAGAGCTAGCTCTCCCACAGAAACCAAGGACACAGCTCAACGTAACCCCCGAACCTCCGAATCCAAAACCCTCAACACTATCTATCTTTCTATTTATCTATCTATCTAACTATACCGCTATGTTAATATGTATATATATATATATATATATACAGTATACACATCCAAAACGCCTCGAGCATAGAACAGGGCCTTGATAACTAGAATGGGGCCTCGGGATTCTGGTATACTCATAAAGTGATACTGTTTGGGAATTCTTGCATACTCATTAAAATGACCATAAGGGGGTAGCAATAGGCAATAGTGTTTCAAATATTCCGACCCTACATGTCACGCAGGGTCAGACTTTCAGAACTGTCTTTCTCCAACTTATTTGGCCTCCTGAAAGTGGCTCTGCAGATGTCTGTGATCTGTTGCGCCCTGAAGTCTTAGCCACGGGTTAGGGCCTACGAAAGGATTCGGGACTTGGGGTCAGCCCTTCAAAGCCGTAAGGCGCAGAGCAGCCCTAAACCGGTTGATCTGCCCTAAACCCTAATGGACGAGCGCCGAGTGTCATCCACCCTGCAACGGGCGCCACGGGCAAGTACCTTGGCTGACTTCTGAACCCCTCCTAAAAGTTGAAGCCTTTAGCCTCCTCCTTATAGTTCATATAGAAGCCCCAAGAAGTTAAAGTCCTATAGGGGCCAACCAGAACCCAAAGGGTCCAAAGTACCTACATGGTAGAATGTTGGGTGTCTGTATTAGGAATTACTAATATGATTTGGGGAGGTATCCCCCATAACAGTACCTAGGACCCTTTGGGGAAGAACGCCAAGGTACATGATGGGACCCCAGTTCAGCAGCATGTCGATGGACGCCTTCGGCTCGGGACTCTCTTGTTCAAAGCTAGCCCAGAGGATAAAAACAAGACCATGATGCACATGAACGGTGCAGGTACCCTTATATATTCACATATATACATATATATATATGTATGTCTGTCTGTATCTACATTTTTTGGTGTGGCCTTATATACATATACATATATATATATAACATATAATGACAGGGGGGCTCTTAGGGTCTTCTGCGGGCACCTTGTGATCCTGAAATCCAAAACATATACTATCCTCTAAACTGTAGGAATCTCACTCCCTCAAAGAGGACGCAGGCCTTCGGCTTCTCGAAGCCGTAAAAATCAGCAGCTATGTCTGGATTGGCACTGTAAGTCCTCGGTTGATGGATTTTCCCCCAAACCCTAAACCCTAAACCCCCAAAACCCTAAACACCAAACCGTTTCGGTTTGAGGGCTGTCACGAGTTTGGGAAATAGCGATTTTTGGGTTCTACAGGGTTTTGGGCTAAGGCTGTTGGAGGATCCAGGGTTTTGGGGATCCAGGGTTTCAGGGTCTTACTGACTGTATTGATTCTCGGCTATTTCATCATGTGGCCATGTGCAGTTGCCCTGCAATTCTGCATCCAATCGCTGCAAGTACGTGCCCACGTCCGAAACTTCCAACAACTGAACCCTTCACACGCCGAAACCAAACAAATGAATCCTTACCTGGGCCCCAAAAGTATGTAGAATGATGGCCGTTTACATGTGCCGGGCCATTGCTTTACCCACTTTGGAGGGTTTTTGTACCCTTCAAAATCAAAAGCCTGAAACATCCTCAAGCCAAAACTCCAAATTCGACCGAGCCATGGGCCTCATTGAAGAAAAAGTCCCTAAACCCCTGGGCCCTCAACCCTACCAGGACCCCCATAAGTACCCTTTAAAGGTTTCTGATGATTGTCAGTGATAATTAGGAGCCTCAATACAGGGTAGCACACCTTACCAAACTGACAGCCCTAGCCCTGCAAACGCTGAGCCCTAAATGCAAGCCCGATTGAACACAACGCCACTACCGTAAAGACGGCAAGACATGCCTTAACACATGGCATATGTACCTCTTAACGTTTCAAAGTATTGATATCATATCCTGAAACGAAGCCCGCTTAAGTCTTGACAAGAATGGGCTTATATACATAATGCATCCTAATATTCAGGCCCTGAAAGAAGCAGGGCTTATTGATCAGGGGTCTACATTACTCTCTCTTGGGTTGATTGATGCAATGTTGCTTAAGTTGAAGCAGGGGGGGAATTACGACACAGTCATACTATGTTTCCCAACACGAAGCCTGCATCCTACCGCGATCGACCCTACCGACTCTACCGTAAAGCCAAAACCCCTAAACCCTACCCTAAACCCAAGAACCTAAACCCTAGAAAGACAGCAGTATACACTGGAAGCACTAAACGCCCCAATCAAACCCCAAAAACGCGTTCTGAAACGAGCACTGGGATCATCCAACCGACGGCCTGTACCAGCCCCAATCCGAACATGGAAAGAAGTACCAGCCATCGCAAGAATGAGGGATCTTGTTCCGCGGCCATGGCTCTTTAGGTTTCTTTTCTGTCTGCTTCTAGAGCTCTTTTTTGACTCGGTAGGGTGTAGGGTTGGAGGGAAGCTCGGGGTTGCGGGTCCAGGTTTGTGGTTTGACAACGCTTGGACAGTGTCATCTCACACAACCTAGGGTGTTCGAATTGAGATTTTTGATATCCTGGAGCTCATCAATTCAAGAGAAACAGTCCGCAATCCATGGAAGCAGTCTCCAAACAGGCAGCTGCAAAGATGAATGACTCGTGATTCCAAACCTGTCGGCAGGTGAACTCAACTTCAAGTACTCCAAAGCATCCGAAATCTCAAAGGCATCCCGAAGATGAGCAATCACAGCCCAGAAACTTCAACATGCAGCCAAAAACAACCCTAAACCCCTAAACCCAGCACACCTGCGGACTCATCGCGGGACCCTCGTCTATAAACCTGAGTACCGGCTTGGGCACTACAGCTTCATGTCTTGCAATATCAATGCTGATAGTATCCTTTACACCCTAAGCCTCACTGACAGTGAACCGGACCTCGCGAATAATCCATGATGCCACAACAACTCGAAACCCCCCTACCCTTCAGTCTCGGATCTTCTCTGCAGGACTGAATCTCAACCCAGACTCGCCCCAGCCCTCCCTGAAACCTATATCCACTTTAAAACCCTAAAACCCTAAACACCTAAACCCTAGACCCTGAACCCCAAACCCTAAACGTAGAACCCACCTCCTCCGGGACCATCTCCAGAACCAGCACAACGGCGCCGGCTCTCACCAGCTCCTGTTGCGGCTGGAGTCCGGAGAATGAGCTCTTTTATCTGCAAGTTTGGGGTTTAACCGTAAACCCTAACTTTGGGGTGCAGGGTTGATGGCTGGCTTAGAAGGTCCAGGGCTTATAGGGCTTGCCATCTACATTGAGGCTGTTTCGGGCTCCAGGAGTAGAGGTTGAGGGAGCTCCCTGAGTTTCGGTCTTGAAATAAAGGGGCCTTAACACGCGCAGCGAGTTGTTGCGGGTGCATTATAGCTTAAAGCGGCCTTAACACCCAGAATGGGGATTTGGGGTGTACTATAGCTTAGTTCAGCATAGTTTACTACAGCAGGAACTTGAATAAAGGTGCTACTATTGGCAATTAACTGCTCCGGCCACTATCGTAGTCATGTCTCGAACCATTCTATGGCGAAACATGAACCCTAATCTCTAACAGCCACTCGGCCAGAGCGCAAAGGCCGCTGTCCTGCTCTAAACCCCGGATAACTGAGATTAAAATTCCTCAGAAGTCTCCCGTCGGACTTCTTCCGCGATTTCGGGTCGGGGGTTTGATGGGCTTTACGGTTTATGGGTTACCTATACTATACCTTAACCTACCAAACCCCTACTTTTTTGTAGGTTCTTATGATAAACCCTAATATGGAATTTATAGGGGCCCTACTTTTTTGTAGGTTTTGGTAGGTTAAGGTACCTTAACACTCGCAAACCTATCTCGCCAGGGCTTTGTTGGTTTACCTAAGTCTCCATTTCAGTCCCTTTTCGTTGGTTGCCGTGGTTTCATTTGCGGTATCAGCCTAACCGCAGTGTAATCAAACATAACCGAAACAAGGAATTTCAGTGGAGACGGCGGCTGCAGCTATACCCTACAATTACGGGGCGATAACCTAGAACTACAGCCGCGCTTCAGCTGTATGGAAGGGTGTTATACATGGGGCTTACAGCGTTCGGGGGGTTTCGGGGTGTTGGCTTCAAGCCCAACCACTCGATGATGATGCACCACGGCACCTGGAATCCCTTCCAAAAGTTGTCTGTTTGGACCCAATACGAAGAACACTAGGGAAGCCCATAAAGCTGTTAAGGCCCAAAGCCCTAGCTACGTCAGAGCACACTAGATCACACACAAACAATTGGAACCCTGATAACGTTGTCGCCTCGTGCCGCTGAGTTCACAGTGTCCGGTGAACCCTAAACCGTAAACCCTACATAGAGAGTCATAACCGATCCATTTGTTAGGCTAGTAGTACCTAGTTTTATGGTTATAGTCTGTTATATAGGAGAGTAGGTACCCACAAGAAGGGGCAGGGTATGACCTTATAGGTAGGTTTGTGTAGGCCCATGGTTGCAGGCGGTATCGCCCGGGATCATCTGCACCACTTCCACTCTGAGTGCATCACACAGATATGTTTGTCCTTGTTGGAGGCCATGTAACCCTCCCTGAGCTTGTAAAGTGTATCTTGAAACTCTGCACCTGTCATCCTTCATCAGCAGCTTGAGGACGCTATTTCCCTTTGGGTCGGGCCACGGCTTAGGGTTTACCTTAAAGGGTAGTTGGGGGGTTCTAGACAGAGAGCTGCAATCTGAATGGCCAATCACATGAGTTCCAATCGCAAATCAATGCCCAAACCGGCGATTTTCGGTACAAAACCTACTTGAAGCGCTTAAGGTTTATCGGGTACTATAGGGGTAGTTCTCCAAATTAGGGTCCCTTTTGAGGTCCCCAGAATAATACGGCATCCTTATAAGAAGGATCCTAAGAGGGACCCTAATTAAGAGAACTGGAATGATGTTGTCAAGCGGTTGCCGAGGCAAACACAACTTGACTGATCAGTAGACAGCTATTGATTGGCTAGACCCTTTGAACTATGAAGCCTAAGCAGTGGTCCAAAACATGCCTAAACATTCACATTGTCACAGGTTTACGGTTGAGGGTTTAGGGTTTGGGGTTTCGGCTGTAGGCTTCCGGGTCCTTGGCAGAGCTGACAATTTCCACGGCACTGGTGGCCGTGGTACCTGCGCTCAGCGTGAGTTGATTTCTTGCAGGGATTGGGGTAGAGTGTAGTGTCATCATTTTGGGGACTACCAGCAACTGCCATAAGCATCCGACCCTAGTTTAGGGGCTTGCCTTTAGGTGGGGTGCTAACTCCTCAACCCTGAACCCTTGTACAATAAACCCCTGGCCAATAGCCAGCCATAAGCGCTAAACTCTAGACCGTAGACCCTTAAACCCCAAACCCAATAACCATAAACTCTCAACGTGTCTGCTGCTGAGACTTTTTGGGGGTTCCCTCCACTCCGGAACTCGACAACTCCACCCAAGAAGCATTCAGGAATTGAAGTTTAGGCTGAGGAGTTTGGGGTTTCGGTTTAAGGATGAGGGTTCAGGTTAGGTTTACGGCTTACGGTTTAGGTTACCTATGGGTTCAGGGTGTAGGGTTTAGGTCCACGTGAGAGGCTTGAGGCTATCCTGAAAACTCACCACCCTGCCTTGCAGTCGGAAGCCCCCCTGCAGCAACGCCTCAGCCGGAGGGACTTCATGAGAACGAGCATCCACAGGTGCATATGGGTATAGTTCTCTAAAATTTGTCAAAGTTTAGAGAACTAGGTACAAGGTTCGGGCACACATCCCTAAAGCCTCAAACCCTAAATCCTTCAAAACCCTGAACACTAAAGCCCCACGCCCTAAACCCCGAATCCTAAACCCTAATCCCTGAACACGAAGGGAGCTGTTGAGCACCTGAGGCGAAGTTGCCATTGCCACTTTCCGGCTTTCGGGTTTGGGGATTTGGGGGTTTCGGGTTTAGGCGTTTGGGATGTGGTTTCGGTTTCAGGCTTTTGGGTTTATAGGCTGGGGTGCAGGGTTTAGGGTGCACTTGAAGCAGAATCGGCTCAGTTTGTCTGTCTTACGTCGCATGCGACCTACGTACTATTAAGCCGCCGAAGCAACAACCAGGACCCCCCCCCCCAAAGGTACAGTTAATAGAGCTCCTAGGGCCCTTGAGACGGATGTGAGAGAGGGGGGGGTTCCGGGAATTCCAAAAACTGATGCCCAGATGGGTGGTTCTCTAAATGAGATTGAGATAGAGTCCTTTGTATGAGGGTATGCTGGGGACCAAAAAAGGGTCCTACAGTGTGTGCCCAGCGCCCCTAGTTGCAAGAGAAGCATTAAGCATCCAGACCTCTGTGTATGCTACATCCGTTGAGCCATCAACAGGACTTGGGGATCAGGAGGGGTTTTTTCAGCTGGCAGCTGAATCACAAAGCAGCTTCAGCCGCGCTCTCTCTTGCGCGGCTTCGAAGATCCTTTCTAAGAAGAGCTGCTTGGCCTGGGCGTTTAAGTAACCAGGGAGACAATAGTCTAGACTTATATTTCACAATGGTTCCTTTAAGAAAACAAAGATTTTTCCTTAACCTTAACTAACCTACCTTTTTAAGGACTTATAGAAAGAAATCATATTAGGGAACCCCAAGAAGGTAGGTTCCTTAGGGTCCAGGTAAAGTATGGTACTCCAAGAGCTGTGTGGCAGCCGAGACTTCGCAGAATTCCCCTAAACCCAAAGCCGAGTGGCAGCCGGGCTCGAGGCTAAAGTCGATGCCGGGACTTCGCAGAATTCCTGCAGATACCGAGGCTCAAGCTCCTCCTCCGACCTCAAAGGGCCCCAGATATGCAAGCACATGGCATAGGCAGCGGGGTCGTAGGCCTTCAGCTCTGTGTGGATGTATGGGAAGTAGTCGTTCCGAAACCTCCCCGTGCTGAAGTAGGCCTCGCTATACTCAGCAACAGACTCCTTGTGGTTAACTAGGGTTTAGGGATTAGGGCTGCGGGGCTTTTTTGGGGTTTGTAGGCCTCGGAGCACTCAGCAAAATACTCCTTGTGGTTCGTGGCGGCATAGTGCGGCTCGCAAATGCGGACACCGACGCGCTCGCAGCTGCCAATGTACAGGGGCAGACTCGAGGTGTATGCGTTCATGATCACCTTGCCAAAAGGGCCCTATAGGTACTGTTATTGGAGAGAATTTCCCAAATCATAACAGTAATTCCTACTATAGACACACAGGCCCCTACCATAGCGGCCTGAATAGCTACCAACACTACTGCAGGGGTTGGGGTTCCTTTTTATGATTATTAGTATAGTATACCCAAAACCAGCTCTAATTCCCTCTACCCAAAACCCCAAAACCCTGCTCTTATTTGCTAAGGCCCCCATACTATGTCAGACGGGACCGGCGATACTTTCGGTGGCAAGTGAGCATGCTCTGCATAGCAGAGCGGGTCTGGATTCAAGATTTGGGTTGCTTAGATGTCGTATCCTAAACCCTAAACCCCGAAACCCCTAAACCCTAATCGAATAACTCGCCGAGGGAGCCTCGTCCGTGGGAGAAGAGTATAGCTCCTGCCAAGTACCGCGGCAAGGATCCGCTTTGCAGAGATATGCTCTGCAATCCGAGCCACTTTCGATGTGCCACCTGGTTTTCGCTTGGGGCTTAGGATTCAGGATTCAGGGTTTAGGGTTTTGGGTTTAGGGTTTCTGCACCTATCACAAGCGGTGATCAAGGTCAACTAAGTGATTTCGGATTTCGATTTTGCTTTAGATACCTTCTCAGTCTCAGGAAGGAACCCTTATAGTGTGAAGAACCTAGACCTGCTGTTTTTTTTGCGGTGGTTGCCTTTTTTGTTGCTCTTGGCTGTGTGCAAGGTTTCGCAGCTTAGGGCATCAGTATGTTGGCATGCAGAAAGGGAATCTCTATAGTTTTAATTAAACCTAGATCAGGACTTACATCTCTATTCGATGAATCTTTCAATCGTCCCTCTGCTGTTGACAGCCACCTGTCAAACGGTGGTGAAGTCGTCCGCTCTGCAACGTCGCCGTGTCTGTTCGTGAAACGCAATGTAAAGTCTGGACCACTGGCGGACGCCTTCAGCCACGTCCTGGCTGTCCGTTGTCTGTGATTGACCCTAGCCTCCGTGCACCTGCGGACATAAACTGACTGGAGCGTCTCCAGTTCTACATAGGGCCCATTGAGGGCACGCTCGCTGAAACCTTCCACATGGGCTGTTGCAGCTTCATTGCTCAAGGCCGCAGTGGCACAGGCTGCAGCGGGACACCAGGCTTCATCAAGCCACTCATACCAACCAGATACTCTCATGCCGAAGTCCGTGCCAATGCGGTATGCCAGGGCCTGGCCATCAACCTCCAGATGCCAGCGATCCGGGGTCGGGCTGTCCTGTGCCGAGGTGCGATCCGTGCATCGGCATGCCACTGCAGCGTCATCTCTGCCGTCTTGCAATTTGACCAAACTCGGGAAGCCAGGTGATCTCAGAGATGACACATCTAATACATACCTGCCATTTAAGCCGGCATTTCTAAAGCCACAGATGCTATAGAGAGGTCCTCCATCCGATCCTTCCTTCAGAATGCCTTGGCTCGCCGGGAGAATGATCCGACCGGAGCTCGATCTCCACTTGCTACTCTGCGACGCGATGCATTCTTTGTGGACTAGGTCGAAGTGCACCCAATGCGAGATTTCGTGCAGCAACTGAGCCGGTTGAACCTTTGTCTGCTCCAAATAGTCTCGGATGTCGAAGATCTCCACAGAATGTGATTTGCACTTCATGTACTCATCGGGAAGATCCACGTGATGGCAACAGCAGCCTTTCTTGCGTACACCGTTGTCCAAGTTGACCCAGATGCACAACGGATGCGAATGAATTCGAGTGACAACACCAGCAGGCAAGACTCGCAGAATCTCTTTAAGGTCATCGCGGATGACCTAATTAAGTCGTTCCTTTGAAGAAAACTGAACCGATGTGAAGCGTTTTCATGCAAAAGCTATCGCATGCCTAACCTTCACAAAGTAAGAACGAAAGGGGGACACAACAGTCACCCAGCAGCTGTCAATGCCGTGTTGTACAACTCACTCTGCAATCGTTCGTCGGTGTACAGAACGAAGCCGAGAACTTCTTGCTTGTGGTAACGGAGCCTCACAACTCAAGTCTTAATCCCTACCTAAACCCCCAAAAAGTAGGTAAAATAATGCCCCAACACCTATAATCTATAAAAGCTATTGTTCTACATACTTGGGGGATCCAGGTGAGCCCTAAACCCGAAACCCCTATCTCTGAACCAGCAACTTCCTACTTTTGGAAACGGAGCCTCAAACCATCCCAAGGACTCCATGAGCCCAAATAGTCCCTATACCCAAAGGGTCCAAAGGACCCAATAATTGGGTACTCGGTTTCAGGATAGTAGTTATGTAGGTTACTATTTTGGAGAGTATATGATAATTAGGTACTTGGACCCTTAGGGATATAGGTACTTTAAGGCCGAAGTATATGCTATATGGGTACATGGACCCTTAGGGTTTGGGTTTAGGGTCTATAGGGCTTCGGGCCTCTATGGGTACATGGGGCCTCAAACCATGTTGATGACCTTCCACCACGCAGTGTAGGCTCTCTGTTGGAGCCTTGCGGCTGTCGCGAAGCTGTGAGGAAGGCTCCATCAGCTTCTGATACTCGGAGCTTCGCCTACACCCGAAGAGACATCCAGAACGTCTCCGATGGTGGTTTGAGGCTAGGGCGGTCAGGGTTTGGGGTTACGGGTTTAGGGTTTAGGGGCACGACATGGGACCGCGAGCTAGCTTGATTGAGCATGCACAAGAGTCGCTTGCTGACATCTGACATCCCTGTGCCCGTGGTAGTGTCTGCCATTCCTTCTGGCACTCAGTTGCCCGACAACGGCAAAAAAAAACACCCAACACCCAAAGCTCCGAGCTTCAATCATGAACATTGAAGCCCCGAGCCAAGGGCCAACACCCACAACCCAAAAACTTAAACCCATGATTCTGCCACTGCAATGAGATTGGGAGCCAGAGCTGAGAGATCCGAGGTCCCCGACGCGCTGCGGCTCTAGGCCAATATGACTCATCACGCCAATTCCGGCCTGGGCGCATCGGTTTCAATAAGGCAAACAGGGCCCAATCGTTTCCTGGGCCCTAAATAACCTACCTTTTTATGACTTATATGAGGAAGTCATAGTAAGGAACCCTAAGAAGGTAGGTTCTTTAGGGTCCAGGCAGGTACAGCGACAGCACTGCTTAAGAAATCATTGGTTTACGAGATTGAGCGCCTCGGACAGCCGCGCGACAAAAAGCAAACAAAAACATGCGCAAATCACTGGCACCCTGATCTCGGCATGTAAATTTCTTATTTTGCTCTTCTCGATGGTTCTTCGCTTGTTTTCTTCGCTTCAAAAAGCAGGACATCAAGATACTGAGGGGCTGGCATTGGTGTTTCCGGGGCGACGAATGAAAGACACACGGGGAGTCGAGCCCGCGCCAGTTTCCAACTGACTGCGGGCTTTCTTGAGACGTCAAGGGCTTTTAGCCTCAACAATATTTTTAAATTCAAGAAATCTGGCCCGTAACTTTCTCATGTCGGTGCCTTTCGACTCTTATTGACAAAGTGTTTGATTAAGCCCTGAAAAAACTTGATAGTGCCCACAGAGCCCTTGAAGCCGTCGTTGTTATGAGGGCTTCGCTAGCCCTTGCTGGCCACGCACAGAAATCCTCAATAATACATACAATTATAGTCCCTTTTTGGGTCCTTAGTATAATACGGCACCAAATATTTAGGGTACCCCAAAAGGGACCATAATTTTGACAACTTGAGGGGCTCTATTTCTGATTTGCGGGGTTTCGGGGCATGCCTTCAGGGCTGAATACAGGCTACCTTAACCTACCAAAACCTAATTTTTTGTAGGGTCCTTATAAATTCCATATTGGGGTTTATATTAAGAACCTACAAAAGAGTAGGGTTTGGTAGTTTAAGGTATACAGGATCGAGCATGGCATCAAACTCTCTCAACCCTTAGAGAGCAGTCTGAGGATGCCACGCTTCGAGCGCATAAGCCGATTTGGAAACGTCTTGGGTTCAAATCCCCTACCTAAACCCCCCCAAAGTAGGCAAAATAATGGCCCTATACCCATAAAAGGCCATTATTCTACATACTTTTGGGGTCCGGGTACTTGTCGCTGTTTTTTTTCCCATGCGCCTTCCTTTTCGGGCCTTTGACTGGCAAAATGCTGGTTCAGTTCAGATTTAGAAAGGGGCGTCAAGACATCCAGGGTGCCCTCAAGTTCGGAGAATGTGCTTGACAAGAAAGTGCGCTTCAAAACTAAAAGGTCGAGGGCACGTTTACCTAAAAATGACTGTTTCACAAGCGGCGCCGTCGCTGTGGTTGGGCAGTACCTTGGGCCCTGGCTGTAGGGGCATCAGGATTTTGAGGTTTGGGGTTAAGGGATTAGCGAGGTTAGCTATCGCTGTACTTCAATTACAACTGGAATATGGGTACGGTAAAACCAAAACCAGGGACCCCTAAACCCGAACACTGCCCAAACGCCCCAACTACCCTTCATTGTAGCCCGAGTTACCCCTTGAGGAATATGTGAGACCTGTAAAGGGTACCTGGGGGGTCATGATAAATCACCCTAAACCTTAAACCGTACCACATTCACTGGAATTCAGTCGAACTGAGGAACGTGGGTTTGCTCCTGTAGGGCTCGAGCGGTGAGGTTATAATTTCAAACGTGTTGAAGTGGGTGTGTTTTTTTGATGTTTGAACTTGATACACTGGTTTAGGGTTTATAGGGTTTAGGTTGCGGTGTGAAGAGTTTTGAATCTGAAATGGGCGCGGGGAAATTAGGTTTCAGGGCTCCGGCTGTTAGGGGTTCAGGGTTTATTCACGGCTTACTAAGAAACAACGCCTTAGAACTTAGCCCCAAAGCCATCGATCGTCAACCGAAATCCCTGCAACCTTTGGAGTCAGCGAACCTGAGCCCTAAAATCACAACTCAAAACTCCTAATTATTCTAAAACCTTCAATCGGCTCATCACAAGAAAGCCGAATGCCCGATGATAGATGAATACACTGCTAAGCCCGTTCCTTAAGTAAGGGCCAGTAAAGCCCACTTAATATAACGCCCCTATCTATTTGCTAACTCAGGGTCATCCCAGCGCGCTGAGGAGCCAACATTGGTCAAGGCCTTCACAAGAGGGGCCAAGTGGCCTGGGTTTGCGGTCTCCGGCTTGGGCGCTGCATACCCTAAGGCTCCATGTACCCATATGGTATATACTTTGGCCCTAAAGTACCTCCATGGGGAGCCCTTTAAGGCCTAAGTATTTACTATATGGGCACATGGAGCCTTAGGGTTTGACTGACAGCATCAAACAATCGTGGGGAGCTTCATCATTACAGCATCGCGTGTTGGAATGTCTTAGACTGTAAGTGCATAAAGGAAATAAGGGGTATTCTTACTATTGATACTAATGACCCCGACATAGACCACCCAAACACCATCATAAGACCACCAAGAGACCACCGGAAAAACACTGGGACACCGCCAGCAGACCAGCAGGATCGTAGCCAAACTGCTTGCGCCATGTACTGGCGGATTCCGGCCTACTGCTCTGCGGCCACACGGCATCTAACCTCGAAGTCTAAACCCTTAACCCATGGTGGTCTTGATCGTTTACCGTCATGCTCGTCGGTTTGCTCTTTCCCAAAAGGTCCAAGGCACCTACCCTAAGGCTCCATGTACCCATATAGTATATACTTAGGCCTTAAAGTACCTATATAAGGACCCCTTTAAGGCCTAGGTATCTACTATAAAGGTACATGGAGCCTCTGGGCTACATAGTTAAGGTGGAATATGGTCCTGATCAAGCCAAAATGTCTTTCTTACCTCCTCCCCTTTTAACTTCCCAGAGACTCCAATATCCCTTAATTAAGGAATAAACCTTAAATTATAGTAGGATCCCTAACATGTTTTAAGGAATATTTCTTAATTAATTAAGGGATATTGGAGTCTCCTAACCCCCAAAAACCCTATAGATCCCTTATAAGACCCCTTTATAAAGGAACCCTTATAGACCCTTTAAAGGAACCCTAGGGGAGTCTCTGGGTTTCCTGGGGCCCGGACATCCGCCCTCGAGTTTGACGATATCCGCTCCTTCAGGAACCGCGCGTAGAAGCTTGCTTCAACTCTTGGATGAAAGCCTATAAGCCCTAAATGGGAGTTTCCGAAAACTAGGTGTACCTTATATTTTGGGGTCCTTATAATAAGGATCCTACTTTTTAGGATACTACATTAGGGTCCCCTATTTTCGGAAACTCCCAAATCATAATCCATGGGGCAGCTACCTGCCGGCATATTGAACCCTGTCGCAAATCCTAAATCCCGACCCAGAACTTCACCTTCAATGTAAAGCCAATCATAACTTACTGGTAATGGAACAATAATCACAGCAACTGACCACAAGAAGGGCAGTACTAGTGATGATCGAATGTGAAGTTATGAGCAAACATGTGTCAAGAGGCTCCCAGATCGACAAAGCCATACTACCTCACTCATAGGGCCTGCAGGGTTTAGGAATGCTCAGGGCTTCAGAGTTTAGGGTTCAGGGTTTAAGAGTTTAGGGTGTGAGGGTTCGACTCTTTAGATCCCTCGTGCCTTAAAAGCCTTTCCAGACTGCCCCGAACGGATCCATTGTTGCAGAATGCATAAAGGAACGAGTAGAGGACTCCCAGAGCACCTACGACGTAACGACGTAGTAAAACCTTATAATATCGACAGTAGAATCCTCAAAGGAACCCTTAAACAGAAACCTGAAAGGGGCTAAAAACTCCTTGCATAAAGCTTTAGTAGCCCGAGCCGGTCAGTGGGTTCTCCTGCGACTCGAAACGCTGCTGCATTGCGCAGCGCATCTTCGGGCGTCAGGTAGGAACCTCGTGGCTGGGTTGCAAGACGGGGTTTAGCCCATAGGGTCCACATATACTGCTATTATGGAAATAAGTCCCCAAAACCATGGTAGGGATGGCCTTTTGGGACCTAATGCCATAATGGTAGACTATGTGGACCCTTAGGGCAGTGAACACCAGAAAGGTGGAACATGGATTTAGAATGATTGGCTCGGGGATTCCCAATACTTTACCTAAATTTCCTTAAGGGTATGAGGATAATTAGGTTCCAACTTTCTGGCTTCTACTATGAGCTTGGGGTATAGGGTTTAGGATCGGGATAGGATGTAGGGTTTTGGATTTAGGGTTCAGGGTTTCGGGGAGGGAAGCTGCATTCTTTGGGCCGAAAGTCGAAGCCTCTGAGCGTCTATGTGTCGAAGCGCACACACACACACGGGTAGTTGTCAAAATTATGGTCCCTTTTTAAGTCCTTATTATAATACGGCACCTAATACTTAGGGTACCCAAACAGGGGCCATAATTTTGACAACTACCCAATGTGTCGAAGCACACACACACACACACACGGTGGAGTCTCTGAAGTCCTGGACTCGTTTCTTGCTTCGCCCTGGGGCTCCAGTCACCTAAATAGCGGGCTACTAGCCATGTACTATACAGCCCAGTTATGGGAGTTTCCGAAAATAAGGGACCCTACTATGGTACCCTCAATAGTAGGATCCTTCTTATCAGGACCCAAAATACGGTACCCCCCTAATTTCGGAAACTCCTCAACATCGGTAACAGGAGCCCTAGGTTGGGCTTTGGGGAAAGCCAGTCGTTTGGTGCTCCGCCCTAGGGCTTGGCATGTACGAACTCAGAAAGTGATCCGCGGTTCCGCAGATGGAATCTGAGGGTGTATTTCATGTTGGGATCATATTTAGAATCCTATGCCTATAAGGTAATCCCAAACAGGAACTACTATGGAGCCTATGGGTCATGGTTACATGAAGTCCTGTCCAATGCTGCTCAGGCCTGTGCCGAAGTCTCGCGCCTAATCCTACAATCGAGTGCTCAAAATCAAGTCTGTCTACCTATGCGGCCGTGGCACCTAACGGCAGTATGCAGATGCTTGACAGACATCATGCACCTAAGTACGCCTGGAATCCGAAGCCCAAAACTCAAGGCCCCAAGTCCTTAGCCCCAAATTCCAAATCACTAGTGAACAAGTCAGGCAGTAAATCCCATACCCCAAAAGCATGAACCGTAAATCCGTAAAGGCCCCTTAAAGGAACCCTCAAAACCCGGAAATCAGGCAGTATAACCCAAACCCCAAAATTCATGAACTGTAAACTTGTAAACCCGTAAAGGACCCCTTAAAGGAATGCTTAATCCGAAGCCTCAAAACCCGATAATCGGGGAGCAAAGCCTGAACCCCAAAAGCATTCATACAACTCCCGTCAAGGGCCCCCTTAAGGATTTCTTGAAGGGTTCCTTGGAGGGTTCCTCTAAGGGCTACTATAGGGCTCCATTTTCGGACCCCTTTAAGGGAACCCTACACCCAAAGCTTTTCAAAACCCGGAAAGCCAACTGAAGACCTGAGGACCCCGCCGAAGGGCATGTCCTGGCATCCAGGTACTTGAAGGGGCAGGGGACTTAGTAAGTTGGTTTTAAGTAGGGTTATAATTTGGGTTACTCCATTTAAGGCACTTATAACTCTACTTATAACTCCATTTAAGGCACTTATAACTCTACAAATAACCTACTTGCTAAGTCCCCTGCCCCTTCAAGTAATCTAGGGGCCTAAATATTTAGAATAGGGCACCTTTAACGGGGTCATATAAGGGCTACTATAAGGGCCATGATAAGGAAATTATGAAGGGGCCTAAATAATTAGAATAGGGTTTAAGGGCACATCATGCTATCATGATAAAAAAAACGAAGCCCAGGATAGCATTGGTAATTGTTTAGGCCCCAAGGTTAACACAAATCCTGCTCGCAGAAGGTCCCACCCACTGGTACTCTGCGCAAAACCTTTTCCCTAAACCCTAAACACGCACACTTAGGGTTTAGATTGTTGGAAGGCTTCGAGCGACCATGCCACATTCCCTTTCCTGTCCCCGAATGTGGCCGCCTCCGAAGCAGCGAAGGCTGAGGGTTAAGGGTCAAGGGTTTAGGGTTAAGGGCTTCATCATTTTTGTTCGCAGCTTGGAGCTGTGGCAAAAGCCTGTGAGATACAAGGCCCACATCTTACAGCCGGGAACTTTTACAGCTATTTTGACACCTATCTGGGACCTTTGCAAGCCTGAGAAATCCTTGCGCAACAAACCTGCCTGCGACATCTACATGACGACCAGAGACGTTCACATTCCTGACCTTGACAAAGCCCATATAGCAAGATACAAGCACTGAGGGAACTCCACTGACCAAATTGCTATTGTAAGACAGCAGTGTCGATCGCCTCAAGACGAACTTGAAATATGAGACTGCCTCTATGCAATTGTTAGCATGGCCCTTCATCAACCCACAACCCTTTGTGTATCCGAAAGTGACATCCTAAACCCTAAAGCCAAACCTCCAACCCAACCCTATTCCCTCCTGAAAACCGAAACCCTAAATCCCCCCTTCTGGGACCCCTGCTCCAATCACCAGGGGCTTCGGCGACGAGCCAGACGCGGCGTCGACTCCCCGGCGTACGGCCGAAGTGGCACGGAGCATGTCCTCGCTCTGCAATCAGGGCTTGAAATGCAGCAACTACACTAAACCTTACAGTAGGACGAACGAAGCCATCGAGCTACTCCGAATATTCTGGCCATCTTGTCGTGTTGTATCCTACTTGTTACAGCGCGCTCCGGTCCCGGTCCTCCTGGACAGAGTCCCAAAGCATCTAACTACCAATGAAGTAACCAAGTGTTTCGAACCCCCAAGCTAGGTATATTGTATTGGTACTTGCTTAGACCTTCTATGGATGGCTCAGAGGTATTTTGGCCACCAAGCTGCTTCACATGTCGGTGTTTAGACCTGTCGTGGATGGCTTGACTTCCGTCTGCGGATGAATGGCATGCACTACTCACTACTCAGGGTCTGAAAGTCCTTCAGACATGGGATTTGGGGCGTTGGGTTGGTCCGGCAGGGCTTGGGGTTCAGGCTTTGAACTCGAAGCAGCAGCTCGCCTCAACCTCATCCCTAAACCCCTGATCCCTAAATTAGGGTTTAGGATTTCGGGTTCAGGGTTTCGGGTTTAGGGTTTCCCTAAACCTAAACCCCGAAACCCTACACCCCAAACCCCTGAACCCTGAACATCTAGACCCAGGCTCAAGACCGTCGACCTCTGGTTAAGCGCAAGCTAGGGCGTCCTAGTAGACCCTACCTGAATCCTAAAGAACCTACCTTTCTAGGCTTCCTGATTATAGATGATTTACTTATACCGGTCATCAAAGAGGTAGGTAAGTCGGGGGTATGTGGGTTCGTGTTGAGGAACTTAATTTATCTTAATTTTATGTTACCATATTACGAGTAAATACCAAAGTTTCCTTATTATGGCAACGAAAATTAAGTTCCTCAGCAAGACCCAGTTAAGGAAAACCCAAGAATCTTAATGCATCTGGCCTGGGAAGAGAGACGTTGCACTTGAGGCCATAGCACCACAAAAGACATACATACTGGGTTCTTGTCCAAGAAAGTAGTCTAAGCTAGTTAAGATACCAAAATACGGACATCCTATTCCTTGCCAAGGGTCCCTATCCTGGCAACTTAATGTTTAAGCTCCTGCACAAGCACCCAGCATAGTCACAACCGAACAACTCAGTAACGTTATCCCGAACCCAAGGACCCTAAATGCGAAGCCGTAGGCCCTAATGACGCAATTCCACAACTCTAAACCCTCCTAAACTCTAAACCATAAACCACAAGCCCTAAACCCGTCATGTAGGAACCTGATTAAGAAACCATGGGTCTTTACTAGGGTTCCTTATATGAATCCTACTATTTTGGGGGATATAGGCCCAGGGTTTCTTAATCAGGTTCCTACATGTGTTCGAAAACTCCGAAACTGCAAACCCCCAGAGACCCCCCATCCCCCGCTTGGCCTCCATGGTGACACCAACGGTGTCGGGAAGCCCCAGCCTAAGTCTGAAGGGCAAACAGGGCATAAGGGCCTTAAAACAGCCAAGGGGCCCTAAGTCCTTACATGTGGGATACAAACCCAAAGCATAAAAGCAATTCCTACCATAGAAGCCCTACTTTCTACCAGGTAGGTTCGTTGGAGCCAACAAGCTTGATGATAAATCTCGTGGTAGCACCACTGAACGAGGCCTGCCGACTGAAAACACTTTATGGCAAACTTTACAAGGTTCAGGATTTAGGGGTTCAGGGTTTAAGGACAAAGGTTCATGTAAGGATTAGTGACCAAACTTGCGCTTCAAAGAGCCATAATATAGTTTCGCGATTGTCGAGCCGAAACCTAAGGTCAGAACATGGGCAACAGAAACAAAAGACAGCTGGGAGTCCTGCCGACAATTTCCGAGACCTTGGCAGTAATCGTGTTGCTTTGGCTTCGGCAAGGAAAGAAGTGCTGAGGCACAGAACCGAAGAACGACGAAACTAACTGGCACTGGTGAGAGTTTCAATGATGTACATTCGGGACCCTAAGCCTTAAACCCTGAAGGACCTGAGCCCTACCCTACTGGAAACTCTGAGAGACTATGTACTGTACAGATACTGTAAACATGGAACAGCCCCTGGCCCTAGCCGCGTGACTGCCCGACTGCACCAAAACAAGCTTCCGACTGTCCCCGACGAGAACCAATTCGACTCCCGCTGAGCGAGCAAAGCGCGCCGATGGGAAGTCATAGGCAGTAACCTGTCACGCAAGATGCTTCCGTTCTGAGAAAGCTAAATGTCCGTCGCAGCCTGTTGATACGGAAGATTCCGAGGGCAAAATTTGCAATGAGGGTGATAGGGGATGGTGAGACTGATGAGTGCGAAGGTAGTGACGGTGCATGGCGTGCTAAGAATGACGATGACGACGACCGAAGCAGATACAAGCACAATTTCAATCCTAAGGGCGGTCCGGCACCAGAAATGAAACGGCAATGTGTGTTGCGCTACCGGCATTTGGGTGGCTAATTAATGCTGGTAACTAGCTGTGATGATGAAGGAAGCGATGCTGCTGCTGATTATGCAACCCAAACCCTGACTTAGCATGAACCCCTAATCCCGAAAGCTAAAACCCAAACAAAACTAGCACCCCAATCCCTTAAGCTAAAGCCCTAAACTCCAAAATCTAAAGGTTCACCGTCATAGAACTGCAAGCTTCTCTTCCTTACTCCTTGAAGGACATCGTCCTTGTCCTCAGGGTAATCTCAGAGGACTCAACAAGTACGATATGGTGTTGAGGTAGGTTGAGCCTAAGGGGCTAACTAGCAGTCAGGACTCTATTATAATAGGCCTTGGCGTGGGGCTTATGGTTCAGGGTAGAGGGATTACTGTCCATCAAAATACTGCGGCGAATCCCGATTTCTCCTATCATAGATTGGCGCAAAGCTTCAAGGCAGTCCCCCAACCCTCCAAAGAACCCGAAGTAGGTATGACCTATGTACCCTGAGGATGACTCTGGGCCCTTATTGTTTTAGGGTTTGAGCCCCGGAGCCTTGCACCAGTAAAAGACTTTAGGTTTAGGGTTCAGGGTTTAAGGGTTTGGGGTTTAGGGATTTATCTACCTGGATTCCTGGAGATCATCAGCATGATCGTCACCACCATCATAACTGCCAGTATGATCGCCGCGATCATGGAAACGTGGCCGGTGTGCCATCGAGAGCTTCTGGCCTTTCGCAAAGCGACGGCGAAGCCCCGATAGTCCGAGGGGGCGGGCCTCATGAAGTGTGGGCTGTATTTAGAATTTAGGCTTTAGGGTTTAGGGTTCAGGGTTCAGCAGTCTTAAACC
Organism: Symbiodinium sp. clade A Y106; assembly: GCA_003297005.1. Taxonomy (NCBI): domain Eukaryota; class Dinophyceae; order Suessiales; family Symbiodiniaceae; genus Symbiodinium; species Symbiodinium sp. clade A. Next base: position 67,465 of record BGNK01002667.1, read on the forward strand.
CTACACCCTAACTGTGGTGAAGGTGTTGACTTAAACGTCTAAAGCACAACAGCCTGACAAGGCATGCAGCCATGCGAGCCCAGAGTTCTTTCACAGTTTTGTAGGTCCGTAGGCCTAACTTATAAGGGTTCCATAAAGGGTTGAGTATGTTTTTCGGGTTGGGCTGTAGGTCCCAAAAGGGCACTACTATTCCACAGGCTCGATAAGAGTTCTATAGGGATTTATCAGTGCTACCTACGGGGCTGTACACAGTGCTCATAATTAAGGGTGATTGACGGATGTTAGGGATGCNCCAAAAGGGCACTACTATTCCACAGGCTCGATAAGAGTTCTATAGGGATTTATCAGTGCTACCTACGGGGCTGTACACAGTGCTCATAATTAAGGGTGATTGACGGATGTTAGGGATGCTTGACACATGTACTACAGGCATACAAACAGCTACGACGCCATGCAAACTCGAAAGAGCACCCTGCAACAATTGGAAGCATCTACTTCCCTAAAATTCCACGTGCCCACATAGTATATACTTTTGCACTGAAGCACCTACATACTTCTTTCAAGCCAAAGTATGTACTATATGAATAAAGGCCATGAGCACTTACAGCAGACGCACCTCGTTTGCCAAGGCAGTCTGCTCAGGTAGACCCTGACCGTAGGGCAATTCTGGCAGACCATCTCACGTTCCCCCTGAAGTCTGTTGATGCTTAGGGGTTGTTCCGGATCGTACACGTCCTGCCAAATGTCATCGCCCAGCGCAGGCGGGGCACAGCGAGTGAATCGCCGCCGTGCACACACACTCAGCGAGCGCCGCGTCAGCTCGTGCTGGCCGCCCTGCGCTGTCTTCTGCGGGGGCATGTCCAGGGAGATTCCACCGCCAAAGGTCGCCGAGGACGGGGTGAGGTCCCTGATCCTGGCGTCGGCCATCTCCGACGCCCTCAACATGCACCAGCACGCCACAGTGACCACGTCGACCGCGTGGTGCGGCAGCCTGCAGTCGAGGGGTCCAAACGTGGCCATGCTGAGGACTTGAAGAAAACCTGAGGCTGCTGATCTCACTTGCAAAGACTGCTGCTGCCAAACTTGCAGGAGCCCAGGTGCATNCGGCAGCCTGCAGTCGAGGGGTCCAAACGTGGCCATGCTGAGGACTTGAAGAAAACCTGAGGCTGCTGATCTCACTTGCAAAGACTGCTGCTGCCAAACTTGCAGGAGCCCAGGTGCATACCTTGGGGTCTCAGGTCATCTCTGCCCTGTGGATGCGTCTCCACCCACTGACGGTATTTCGCTCTGCTCTTCTCCTTCAAGAGGTCCAAAGCCATGCTGCGGGAGATGCCATATTAATATTGTCTCTGCATGCACTTCTCCACTGCAAGCCTGCTCTGGTTGGCCTCAAACATCTCGTCGACTTGCTTGTGGAACCCTTATAAACCACAACCCCTAAACCCTTAAGACCTTAAAGCCAATACCCTGCAACCCTGTAATCCGCATCGCAAATTCCATCCCTTCATCCTGTACTTGGTAGCCTGCCTTCTTTCTCCACGGGCCGCTGTCGGCCGCCCTTGCCATTGTGTTGAATGCTTGGGGTTGTGGATTAACGAGGTTTTGGGTTTAGGTTTTGGGGTTGAAGAAGCGGAGCGCAAACATGAAGCTTTTTGGCTCAAGGTTTTGGATGGTTGGGATGTAGTTACAGGGCCTACAGGGCCGTCTAAATTGATTTGGGTTTGGGGGGCATCTTATACTATATCTGTAGTAACGAGACCTAAGGAATGGCTTGTGTAGTTATACAGATCTCCATGTCGGGGCTTGCGTTTTTGGGGTGGATCCTCTGGCCTCTCGCTGCGACCGTGTAGTATATATTTTTAAACTAGGGTCCAGTGATTCACGTCCGGGTTTTCGGTCCGCCCTACAAGTACCTTGCGCCAAAGCCCTTTGTCCATTTTTTCCTTCTCCCAAAAAAACAGACCTACACAGTCGCACAAACCCAACTTTTGAAACCCGTATAATGTCCTCAGAAAACCTGGTCAAAACATCAACAAAAAGAAAACTCACATACCATTATAGAAGCACAGAGAGGAACTCTTAACGCTCAAAAGAAACCATAAATTCCACAACCCCAGCCTAACCCTACAACCCCAAGCTCTACTAGCTAAAATCTTAACCCTAACCCCCAAATCCTGAAACGACATTTTACATCCCAAAAGCCAGACCCTGAACCCTAAACCCCAAAACATCAACTCCCAAACTGAAACCCTAAACCCTAGAGCCCTAAACCTCAAATCCCTAATGGTAAAAGTACCTGTAAACTTTAAACCCTTCTTACAGCCCAAAACTCCGAAAAACTTGTAAACCCCAAAACTCCTGAAACCCTAAACCCTCAACCTTCAAGCACTAACCCAAAACTCCGAAAAACTTCTAAATCCCACAACTCCTAAAAGCCCTAAACCCTCCACCACTAAGCACTACCCCCTCCTACTACTCTTGCTACTCATACCACTCCAAAACAACGACAACAACTACTACTACGACTACGAGTGCGACTACAACAACGACTGNCCTCCCACCCCCCCGCCCTCCCCCCTTTGTCTTTTGTAGCACAGTGTTTTCATTTCACTTGGCCTCTCCAGCCCGGGATGGCTTCGGACGAACTGCTCGAAGCCTCGGGTGCTCCAAGAAAAGGAGAGAACTTGAAGGGGCAGGGGACTTAGTAAGTAGGTTCTAATAAGTAGAGTTATAAGTGCCCTAAATGGAGTTACCCTAATTATTACCCTACTTGTAACCAACTTACTAAGTCCCCTGCCCCTTCAAGAACCCCTAATATAGGGGCCTTAATAGTTAGAATAGGGCTGCTTTCAAAGGGATTTCCTAGGGTTCCTTTAAAGGGGTCTGTAAGGGCTACTATAGGGGCTATTTATTAGGATATAGGGGCCTTAATAATTAGTGTAATTAGAATAGGGTTTTGGGGCCCATTATACTATATTCATTTTACGGAGCCCCGCAATATTATGAAGCTCCGCCCTGGCTGAGGGGTGGGGGTTTGGGGTTTAGGGGTTTAGGAATTAGAGTTTTGGGATTTCGGGGTTTAGGGATCTGCCTATGCTACAGTAGACCCTCGACTCTGCAGCCCTTAGAAAATCTGTCGGAACCCTATCAAACCCTGCAGCACCCTGTGAAAACCATCGAAAAACCTTTGCTCAGTCTTCCAATGTCTGTCACAAACCCTAACAGGGATCCATAGTACATGATATGGCTCTTTATTGCGGCAACTTAAGTTAGTAAATTCTTTCACAAGGACCCTAAACCCCTAACCCTAAACCCCTAAACCCTAAACCCTTAATTAAACCCTAAACCCTAAACCCCTAAGCCCTTAAACCCTTAAGCCCTAAACCCTAAGCCCCTAACCATAAACCCCAAACCCTTAAACCCTTAACCCCTTAACTAAGGACCCAGGAGACGCCCCCGGCAGAGTCGCAGAATCCTCGGGCTCTCACCCGGTCTTCGGCCGACTCTCGTCCTAAAGGGTTTAGGGTTTAGGGGAAGCTGCGGCTTGATGGGTTTAGCTTAGTAGCTGAGTGGATACACTTTACACTTTTTTGGATAATAAAACCCACTATAAAACGAAAAGCATAGACTTTTGGGGGCTTATGAACTCAGCATCTAAGTTAGGGTTTGGGGTTCAGAGATTTAGGCTTTAGGGTTTAGAAGTTCAGGGTTTAGGGTAGGAGTTTAGGGTCTTTCTGTGCGTCTTGAGGGGTTTAGGGGGTTTAGGGTTTGGGGGCTTAGGGGTTCGGGGTTTAGGAATTAGGGTTGTAGGGTTTAGGGCTTAGGCGCTTAGGGGGTTTGGGGTTTTAGAGTTTAGGGCCTTAGGGGTTTGGGTTTAGGGTTTAAGGCTTATACGTTTTACGGGTGGGGGTTCTGCAAGCCGAGGTTCAGGATCTGGGCTTCTGCGGTGCAAACCCTTAACCGAAGCCGTCCAGCCGTGAATGCAAGACTTCCACCCTCCTCGAGGATGTGAAACTTCTGCGCCCTTAGAAACGAAATCAATGAAACTAATAATTTCTGTAATTCCTGGCAGCCTGTATTATGAAACCCTAAACCTAAGAACCCGAAACCCCAAACCCTAAACCCAAGAACCCTGAACCCTGAACCTAAGAACCCTAAACCCTAAACCCAATAACCCTAAACCTAAGAACACCAAAGAGGGGATGAGAAGGACATCAGTCCTCCAATTCTGCCATCCGACGGTAGGAGAGACGCACCAGCATGCAGTGCTTGAGGTCCAGGAATATCTGGGTGGGTTTAGGATTTAGGGTTTAGGGTAGCTTTCTAGACTAGGGTTCCCTTTTCAGGAAGCCAAAAGAAGGCGGCACCCTTGTAAAAAAGATGCCAATTTAGAGAACTGCCCGTCTCGGGTTGCTTCAGGATTTTGGGCGCTTCTGCGTTCATCGAAGAGTGCAGTAAGGATTCTACCAGGAACAAATGTCGGACTGGATTGCTATGCTGCAGTGTTTTTAAACTGATGTAATTAAGAAACATTACTGTATAGCAACGTAGCCCTTCTTGTCGTTCTTGAAAGGGTATGGTGGGTCGGGGCGGGGGGGGTAACTTGAGTTTGGCGCTTGAGGGTTTAGGTGCATTGAGGGTCCGGGAGCCAGGATTGTGTCTTAAGGGCTCGGGGTAACACCATCTTCGAAATTTACTAAACACTAAACCCCAAAACCTGAGAAAAAAAACACTAGACCCCGAAAAAAGCTTGCGAATGCGATCCTGTACGGTTCGCTGACTGTTGACTTATCTTCGGCATCAGAAGAAATGGCCTACATCGCTTGGAAAGATGTCGGGCTTGGCGTGAAACTGTGCCTATCCATCTATTTGGTGTGTATGTATTTGCTTATACATACATGCATACATACATACATACGTACATACGTATACTCTGTATACAAACACAGTATAGAAACACGAATTGCACATACACATCTACTGTATAGATACGCAAAGTCGGGCTGCATTAGTTGCTCGGGATGCAGGGCCTAAACCTTAAATCCTAAACCCTACCTGACCCCCCACGACCTAAATTACTATGGAACAAATAACATTAAGGAACCCTAGAAACTAAAAGGAGGGTTCGGATAAACCCTGAACCCCTAAAGAAACTGTATAAATCCCGAAGCAACCCTATACAGCCTCTACACAACCCTTACAACAGCCACCATAAAGGAACCCTTACAGGAACCATCAGGGTGCGTGTGTGTGTGTGTGACTTTGGAATTGCGGGCTTCGGCTTCAGGCTTAGCGCAGTGGAAGGTATCAACCCTAAACCCCTGAACCTCTGAATCCAAAAGCCCTGAACTCAGAAGCCCGAAAGTATACCTTAAACTTCTGTTACCTGCTTTTTGTAAGTTCTTGTTATCAGGCCCTCCCGACGACTGCAGCTTTAGATCGGGGATTTAAATTTCCAGCTCAGACAGGCGACTCCGCCGATGCGCATTCCAGCGATGGAGAGCCTCAGGCTCGGGCTTTGTGCAAGTTTAGCCCAGCACCACTCAGTTCCCTGAGGCTCCATGTACCCGTATAGCATATGCTTAGGCCTCAAAAGGGTTCCTATATAGGTACTTTAAACTTTAAGGCCTAAGTGTATACTATATGGGTAGTTGTCAAAATTAAGGTCCGTTTTTGGGTACCCTATTGGGTACCCTAAATAATAGGTGCCGTAATATAATAGGGACCCAACAAGGGACCATAATTTTCACAACCACTCATATGGCTACATATAGCCGTATAGCCTTAGGGATTGACCTAAAAGTATAAGGAGTCTGCGCCACGTGGAAAGCCAAAGACCCAACTGTCGATGGCAACCAGAAGTCCCAATACCCCGGTTTAGGGTTTAGGCTCTATAGGGTCTAGGGTTGAGTGAGGCAAATAAATATCCAAAGAGTCCAAGTACGCAATAGTCATATACTCTTCCAGATCCTAGCCTACATAACTACTATCCTAAAACCGAGTACCTGCTCCTTTCGACCCTTGGGGATGCATGAAATCATGATCCTAGGCCCCAAATCCGAAACACAAACCCTGTAAAGCGTTAGGCCCTCGTATTGGGCTCTAGATACACAATGCTGCAATGCCCGTCAGATGGAGGCTCAGGCTCTCCCCCTTAGGCAATCAGTGCGTCTGCAAATCATAAATAAGGTTTTGCGTTTAGGGTCTAGGTAGGGTTTGTAAGGTTTATGGGGCAGCAAGCTTATAGAGTGTGTATATATATATATGTAAGGCGTAAAGCGTTTACAGGGTTGACCGGGTTTAGAGGTTGTGGATCTTCCGGGCTTAGGCCAACTACAGAGCCACGGTCTAAGTCTAGGGTTTAGGTACTTGGGAGTTGTTGCTCCAAGGGCTGCTTAAGGTTTATAGTAGGAGCCAGAAAGTTGGAAAATCATTGTCCTCACTTAAGGTAAAGTATAAGGGATCCTAGCACTAATCATCCCAAATCCATGCTTCAACTTTCTGGCTTCTACTGTAGAAGTTCGTTCGATATCGTTTTTGTTTCATCTGCTTCCAAGTGGCTCCCCAGTCGCTTGTTTCGGCGCATCCTGGGGCGTTCTTGCAGCTTCGCGTCCCTTCTTTAGGGGCCCATGTCCCTTACTAAGTGAGGTGCATGTTCATAAGGGCTCCTCATTTTCTGGATCCCTCCTGTCTCGGTGAGGTGAGGAACTCTAAACCCCCAACCCTACCCATAGGCTCCATAGTAGTTCCTTTTTGGGAGTACCTTATAGGATTCTATATATGAACCCCCAAAAGGAACTACTTTGGAGCCTCTAGGTAAACACTAAACCGACAAAGATTGCGTACCAAACTCGACCTCAGCCTCGGCCCCTCTGGTAAATACCCTCCATCGCAACACCGCAGACCTTACTACCGAAGACTCTGAAAGCAGATCTACTATATATGTTTGAATATCAATGTATGAGTATGTATGTATATATATATGTATATATCTATATGTATGTGCGTATCCACACACATGCGCGCGCGTATATCTTTATGCACATGCATATGCATGTGAATATACATTATATGAATATGAATCTAAACAAAATATAAATAAAAGAACAAACAAATAAACATGTGTATATATATATGCACACATAGATGTTTGTGCTCTACGGTTTACGTGACTTAGGAGTTGTAAACTTAGACTCATACTGATCTCTAAACACTTAGCCCTATGAACCATTAAACCTTAAACCCATAAACCTTAAAGCCTAAAGCCTAAACCCTAAAGCCGACACCCTTAAACCCAAAACCCCTAAACCCTACACTCCATGCCTCGACACGGCGGAAGGCCCAGCCCAAGTCTTTGCCGTCGAGCGAAGAGCGCCGCTCAGCACCTTCTTCAAGGCTCGGCTTTTGGGTTCAGGGTTTTAAGGTTTCAGCTTAAGGGTTTAGGGGTCTAGGGATTACGGGTTTAGGGGTTAGGGGTTTAGGAATATGCCTGTAGTCTCCATTGTAGTTCCAGTTTTGTGGTAAACGAATTTTTGGTTAGGATCCTATAGTTACCGAAAAAGGAACTATAGTGGAGACTATAGGCATGGCCTGGGTACTGCTGCCCCCACCCTGCAGCAGTCCGAAAAAATGCCGGTAATCATACGGGCTAGAACAAAGCATATTGCACATATTATCCAACTGTTACCGAGTGGGGGGCAGTACCCAATCTATAGTTACTTACTTTGTAGTATCTTAAAAGTTTAAATAAAGGCTACCTGCTCTACTACTAGGGGTTTAGGGGAATATAGCAGCTTTGTTGTGTTTTACTGTGCTCGGTTTGTTGTTGAAGCGGAGTTGAAAGCTTATTTACGGTTTATATAGGGTTTCCGCAACCCGGGTGCGCTGTTTGTCAACCTTATCACAAAGATCCCAATCACGCCCTCCTAGTCATAACGGCTTCCTTTTCTGGACTGGACTGCTGCCGAATCAGACGAGTTTTGATTCGGCAGACTGAATAAAGCTTGAAAGCCCTTAGATGCAGGTAAACCTCACAACACCAACAACAACCTGAAGCCGTAACAACCCTATAGTCCTGTTTCATAGCCCTAACTTTCAGCAGAGCTGCTGTACCGTTGATAATATGCTAAAAAGGCTTGGTGGCTAAAGGTTCCCAAACCTCTAGTTTTTTGGGTAAGGCTGATGAGGGCTTTTGGGGATTTGGGTTTCAGGGTTTAAATTTTGGGGGTTTTACGGCTCTGGGTATCTATCGCTCAAAACTTCCTCGAGGCTTCTCTTTCATCTTCTCTCATCTCTCATCTCTCTCACTCTCTCGCTCCCTCTCTCGCTCCCTGTCTCTCTCTCTGTCTCTCTCTCTCTCTCTCTTTCTCTCTCTCTGGTTCGGGGGATTGGGATTTCGCGTTCGGAGTTCGGATCTTGCTTATACACGGCTGTTGTTGTAGCGCTGCGTTAGAAAACTCAATAATTACATATGGACTCTCAGTGACACCACGTCTAAAGGCTTCTGAACATCTCGAGCGTGTCAGTTTCACGATCAGTGCCGGTATTGTACATGAGTGCGTGAGGGAGTACAAGTCCCGTAGCTGCGTCTCCACGCCTGTGTGTGTGCGCGCATGTGATTGTTTGTCTGCCTAAACATATGAAGGCACATGTGCTGTCTGCTGTACTACATTTATGCATGCAACGTCGATGCTAAACCTCGTAAGCAATACAACACAACTCTTCCTGCTTGTCCAGCATCCTGAGGGAAGGTTACAGACGGATTTTAGTAGCCCAAAAAGGTTAAAGGCTACCTACCCTACTACTACTACTACTACTAGTACTACTACTACCACTACTACTACTGCTACTACTACTACTACGACGACTACTACTACTACTACTGCTACTGCTACTGCTACTGCTACTGCTACTGCTACTGCTACTGCTACTGCTACTACTACTACTACTACTACTTCTACTTCTACTACTACTACTACTGCTACTACTACTACTACTACTACTGCTACTACTACTGCTACCACTACTAAGTCTTTACGTGCAATAGAAACCCCGTTGCTTGTATTCCCAAAGCACCTCCGGGGGTCACGGGCGCACGCGCGCTGAGAGCTTCCCGTATAGCCAGCGATGTCCGTGTCTCGGTAAATGCCTGCACGTGGGATGCGGACTTAAGATTCCAGGTTCAGACTTCTGGGTCGGTGTTTAGAGGCCTTTAATGGTTAGAATAGGGTTTGGGGATACAATATACTATAATAATATACTATATAAATAAAATAAGGAGCCCCCAAACCCTATTCTAATTATAAAGGCCCCCACGGAGTTTTCCAATTTAGGGTTGGGCTTGTCGGGTTTGAGGCTTTGGAGGAACTGGGTCCATTCGTGCCGGGTCTAAAGGTCTTAGTAGTTAGAATAGGTTTGGGAGGGGGGTATAATATACTATCATTAAAATAAGGAGCACCAAAACCCTTTTCGAATCATTGAGGCCCCTACAGAGATTTCAGTGAACAGAAAGCCACTGGAGGCTCGCGTGAAGCCTCGAGGGCCCCCATGCCCATAGTATAGGGGCCTATATAATCAAAAGAGGGTTCCCTTTACAGGGATTTCCTAGGGTCCCTTTAAAAGGTGTCTATAAGGGCTACTATAAGGGCTATTGCTAGGATTCAATATAGGGGCCTTAATAATTAGAGTAGGGTTCCTTTTAAATGATTTTAAAGGGTTCCTTTAACAGGGGATCTATGAGGGATCTACAAGGGTACTATAATATGGGAGCCTTAGTAAGTAGAATAGGGTTTTGGGGCCCACTATACTATAGTTATAATATAAGGAACCCCCAAAATAGTATTAGGCCCCTACACATGAGAATCCCCTTTTGTAAGAGTGATGGCCTAGAACCTTCGAGAGCAACACCCGGCCACTAAAAGTGCAAGCGATCTTGATATACGGTAAACTACAAAGTCCAACTAGCTAACAAGCGTATACCAAGCCCACATACTAGCCTTCAGACATACGACCCTAAACCAACTAATTAACTAAGTACTGAACTATCGGGTCCTTTTGGACCTTTTCGGACTTCTGAGTATGTTGTATAATGCAATAAGCCCAAGATGATCTTGATTAGCCGGCCCTGAACCTGTAGTGGCTTGATCCCGCTACTCCTGAATCTGGCCTCCCCACGCTTAGGGTTGAGAGCTTAAGGTTCAAGGGCTTCGAGTTTAAGGGTTTAGTGTGTAAGGACCCTGAACGCTAAGATTATCCTGAATTCCTACACGACCCCACACCTCAAGCCCTAAACCCTTCACTCAACCCCCGTTACTTGTAGCCCCCGAAAAGCCTACCACTGTGAGGACTTTCATGAAGGAACCAGACCCAGGAACTCCAAAAGAAAGGGCAGACCTTTTGTGCTGCAGGTAAAGCGTCTCTAAATCCGAAACTGCAGATCCGCAGATCATTGACAGCATAAGAGACCACGGACCTGTCAGATCAGATCTGCTTCAAGTAAGTACATAGGAGCCGCTTGAAGGTCAACATATAAGCTATACTATAGCAGCTATACAGATACATAGACCCTTTAAAACCCTGTATAAGTTAAGCCTAAAAAGAACCATTAAGAATAATTAAAGGATATCAAGCTCCAAATCCGTGCCCGCAGCAACCCAAGGACAGCCACATTCCCACAAATAACCTGTAAGGGTCCATGTGCTCATACAGTATATACTTTGGCTTGAAAGCACTTCCTATATAGATTTACTTTAAGGCCAAAGTATATGCTATATTGGGTACATGGAGCCTCTGAGGCAACCCTACACCCCATAACTTTCCCTAAACCCTTAACATATGGGAGTTTCCGAAAATAGGGGGTACCTTATTTGGGGGTCCTTAGAATAAAGATCCTACTATTTAGGGTACTATATTAAGGTTCCCATTTTCGGAAACCCAATAGCCTTCCGTAAACCCTAAACCCCTAAACCCCTAAACACTAAACCCCTAAACCCTAAACCCCTAAACCATAAACCCTAAACCCCTAAACCCTAAACCCATATACAGGAACCTCTAGGGGAGATGAGCCTGGAGGATGTTGACAAGCCGAGAGCAGCAAGCATGCGCCTGGGATGCTGTAATGCTGTAAAGGCTCGATGCATAGAGGCCTAAATAAGTATACTTCCCAACTATTCTGGGTTCCTTATCAAAAATATAATTTAATAGGATATATACAAAAAGCCTTAAGCCTTATTCAATCATAATCATAAGAAAGCATAAGGGCCCCCATATTATATCTAGGGTCTGGCTCTTGTTTTGGACTTTGTCTTGCTCCCATCCGGAGGGGGTTCCTCATGATGATCTTGCCTTCTAGCCACGTAATCAGCAGATCCCACGAACCCTACCCCAACAAATGCAAACCCATGCTCCAACTACATATCTGCAGATCTCCTTGCTCATCTGACTTCGAACTTTCGTCTTTTTCTCCTAACCTCCCCCCAAGGCTTCAAACCTACAACGCGCAGTTTTTCTCCCCCCCCCCCTCACTTCTTCGTCTTCCGCAGACCGTCTGCTTTGTGGATGAAGCGCTGGCTGGTGCGTTTGGACCCAGCACGGAGCCAGTCGCGCATTTAAGGGTTCCTTCAGGGGATCCTTACAGTAGAAGCCAAAAAGTTGGAAACCTAATAGCCTCAATCCCTAAGAGTAATATATAGGGAATCCCAGCACTATTTGGCCTTAATCCGGTTTCCAACTTTATGGAGTTTACTATACAGGGATCCTTTAACGGGTCCTGTAAGGATGCCTTTAAGGGGTCTATATGGGCCCGACAAGGGTTGTTTGGATTCGCAGTAGCCTAGGAATACAAAGGGCTCCCTAGTCTTGTAAGGAACCTAGGATCACAAAAAGGAAAAAGGGCCCACTGGGAGAGATAGTAGCAATACCCCGAAGAAGCTCTTAGTAATTCGATAATTCGATAGCGTCTTGGGAGTATTTTAGGCAGACAGCTATTAAAAACCTAAACCCTTACCCTAAACCCTAAACCCTATTAAAACCTAAATCCTTACCGTAAACCCTAAACCCTATTAAACCTAAACCCTTACCCTAAACCAGAAATCTGCCAAAGGAGCACTTCTTAAGGCCTCTTTGGTGTGACGTGGTACGAGTTTCTCAGGTTCCCGATATGGGAGTTTGCGGAAATTAGGGGTACCTCATTTGGGGGGTCCCTATAAGAAGGATCCTACTATTTAGGGTACTAGATCAGGGTCCCCTATTTTCGGAAACACCCATCTTGCAACCATCATCGCGGACCCTAATACAGGGGTCTTGAATATTTCGAATAGGGCTCTGAAGTATGTTGTAGTGTAGATAATATATTCAGGAACTCCACATGGAAATAGAGTTTCAAATGAACCCCTAATCCCCAAACCCTAAACCCCGGCAAGCGGGCCTTAATTCCCAAAGCCCTGAGCTCTTGAATGAGGCGAGCCGCATGCCGCAGCGCCCAGAAGCACTGCCAGGGAGGGCAGGCCTGGTAAGAGTTGAAGGTTGAGGGTTTGGGGCCTTTGGGTTTATAGGGTTTAGGGGTTTAGGGTTTAGGTTTAGGGCATTCGGGTTTATTTTGTTTGGGGTTTGGAGTTTCGGGTTTAGGTTTAGGGCATTCGGGTTTATAAGGTTTGGGTTTCGGGTTCGGGGGGGGGGGTTAGGCGTTAGGTTTAACTCACTGGCCCGAAACCCAAGGAAGTAAAAGTTGAAACTTTCAGAATCGACTATTGATAAGAACCCCAAAAGTTGAAAAGTTGAGTTTACAGCCAAGACGTTAAGAGTTTAGGATTTGGGCTTTGAGGCCTTAGGTCAGCAGGGCTTCGGGGACCCCTTAGAGGAACTTTCAGAGTTTTATGTATTTGGGTTCTAGAGTCTAGAGGAGCTTGGCGGTGTAATAAGTTCAGCATTGAGGCTTTCGTCTTTCACGCCTTGATGTGACTGCACATAGCGTTTCACAGCTTCAGTTCGCAAGAGTGCCCGAACTTTCGGGACTTCGCGGTTCAGGGCCCCTGAACCCTCAGCCCTAAACCCTGAGTGTGTAGGGTGAAGGGCCCTCAACCCCAAACCTCAACCAGAACCGATGAATGCTAAACCCTACGACTCCCTAAACTACAAAACCTTGTTGTACCCTTAACCCCAAAATGATACCATAGACTGGCACACGAAGCCCTAAACTACACGCCCTGTATGCGAAAACATTAATAGTTCGCAACCCTAAGCCCGTACCCACGCAAAGACTAACTCCTAACCCTATAGATTATAAACACCCGCATCATGACCCTAAACCGTTTCAACAAATCGGAGATGTTCACGACAAGGCATGGTAATGAATGGCTTTGTTCGCGTTTGTCCAAAGGCGGCTGCAATGAAAGGCGGTCTCGGACGAACATCGTTTTCACATGGAAACTATACGCGACACGGGTGGGCTGGAAATGGTTCATCGACCACTCTTGTTGACGGCCTGTGGTGCCGAAACCCTACCTTAACCCCGAATAACCTACCTTTTTAAGGACTTATATATATATATATATTAAAGAAATCATATTAGGAAACCCTAAAAAGGTAGGTTATTCAGGGTTAAGGTAAACCTTAAACCCAGGCCATCCAGACTCTTGCCGATGCATGTCTCCTCCCCACACCCATTCAACCCCCTGGGTGCAGGCTTGTACTTTGGGGGTTTAGGGTAAGGGGTTTAGGGTTTAGGGTTTAGGGTTTAAGGTTTAGGGTTTAGGGGCTAGGTGCACTTAGAGTTTAATGCGCTTGGGATACTTTCAGTGTATGTATGTGTTAGTTTCCTTTTGCGGACTCTTGAGCCTGAAGCAGGTAACCCGTAGAGAGGCACGTTAAAGAGCAACAGAAGCCTTGCATGGCAATGACTTGATGGCTCGTACTAACATCCCCAAATCGCACCCTTTAGTTATACTCCAATACACCCCCGAACCCTGCTAAGAATCGGAGGTTTTGGTATTGCAAAGTCAACCGCCATGGACCCCATACCATCTGGACCTAGACCTCATAATTCGAACACACGCAGAGAAACGAAAGCTAGCCAACGATATTCAAGCCTACAACGCCCGTCATTTGAACATCCTAAACCCCAAACCCTAAAATACTAAACCCCAAACCCGAAATCCTAAACCCATGACGAGCTCTAATCTGCTAAACATCCTAAACCCCACACCCTAAATTACTAAACCCCAAACCCGAAATCCCCAAACCCTCAGAAGCCTTGGTAATGGCCAAGTGGACCGCCGAAAGCAAGGAGGGGACTAGGAGGGCCGCCGAGAGGGCCACGACAGCCTCGAACTCGCCTTGCTTTCTTAGTTGGTTTAGGGTTTAGGGTTTCAAAAAGTCTACACTTTCAGTTTTATAGTGGGTAATATTATCCCCCAAAAGTGTAGGTGTATCCACTCAGCTACTAAGCTTTGCAAGTCTTGGCAGTTCAAATCCCCGAAACCCTATAAACCCTAAGCCCAAGAAGGTTTAGGAACCTATAACAGTTTACGGTTGGGTGTTCTCCTAAACCCTGAATCCTAAGTATAGGGTTTTCCTAAAGGATAGGGTTCGGGGTTCTCCTGAACCCTAACTCTAAGGTTTAGGATTTAGGCTCTAAACCGTAAAGCTTTAAAGTCTGGGGTTTAGGGTTGCCCCAAGTCCGAAGCCCTGAACCGTTTCGGGTTCAGGGTTCACCAGGAATCAATTATCCTACCGCTTCATGGGATATAGGCCGCTTGCCCCCTGGCCACGCTCTGACACACGCATTAGCGGCAGAAGGCATGGCGCACTGCATGTGCTTCGAGCTGAGCAAAAGTGGCTGCTATGATGATGTTTTTCAGTAAACACTTTTGAGTGAAACACAAATACCGGCTGTAAAGTAATTAGTCAAGCAGGTTGAGTGCCTGCGGGGGCTTCCTGAGCCTCCAACTCCAGCTGCCAGCGGTAGATGATTGAGTCGACGGCTGCAGCTGGCTGGGCCCAGATCCGGATGGAATCATCCGCAAAAGGCTGCGGCTGCGTGTTCCTCAGCTTCCCCTAGCTTTTCATGATGGTGCCTGGCACCGGGTTGCCAGCCTTGCGGACTGTGTGCCCGCCTTTCGCCCAGAACTCCCCGTCCGCCAGCTGATGTATGAGCACAAAGCTCGGTTCAGTGCAAGAGTCCGCCCCAAGGCGGGATTCCACCGGCAGCAGGCAGATGGGACAGGCATCTTGTGCTTTGGCTGCATGCTTCGCCTCCCGAAGCTGCGGCTTCAAAACCATAGTGTTTGGGGTTTAAGTAGGGCTCAGGGTTCAGGGTTTAAGGTTTAAGGTTTAGGTTTTAGGATTCAGGGTTTCAGGGTTTAAGGTTTAGGATTCAGGGTTCAAGGTCCAGGCTTTAGGATTCGGGGTTTAAGGTGTCAAGGATCAGCGTTTTGTGTTTTGGGAAGCACTTCCAACATATTGCCCTTAGCATTCGAAACCGTCACTAATCGACCAGGCCTCATTAGTACGGAGCTGCAGCAGACCTGTTCTATTGTTAGCCGTGAACCCTAGAATCCTATAGCACAACTAAGACAACTAAGGGTATATCACCGGAACCCAGAAAGTTCACATACACTCCATGCTAATCATGGTTTTTTGGGGGCCTAGCTCTACAATGACAATAGCGATATCCCTAAGGGCAAGTACCTAAAAATCATAAACTCTCGCAAAGTTTAACCTACATAACAGAACTACTAGACTCAACCCAAGTACCTTGTTATCGAGTGCTTTGGACCCTTGGGGTATATATGGACCGGAAGGCATTGCAATGCAGATTCTAGGTCTCGGCAGGGCTTTTAAGCCTATAATCAGGAGGTTTAAGCTTTTAGACTTTAGGGTTCGATTCAGAGTTTCAGGTATATACCTGGAACCCCTCCAACTACCCTCTAATGTACTCCAAACACCCGCTATGAAGGGCCATAGGGACTCTTTTAAAGGGCCCTTGGGGGGTCCTGGTAGGGCTATAGGAATTTCAGACTTCTGGGTCTGCACGGCAGGTGGCTGCGCAAAGTCGGGTCGTACTCGGCGGCCTTGGGATGGAAGCTACAAGAGGAAGAAGGTGAACAAGACTGCGATGTAGGATTTCATTTTTTTGGTTGAAAAGGGTTGTGGTGCTTATTTTGCCGACTTCGCCACTGCTAGACTCTGCGGCGGCTGAGGCCTTGAGGTTCAGGGTTTGAAGATCCCTTAAAAGAACCCCGATAGATCCCCTTAAAGGAACCCTATAGGCCCATAGGCCTATAGATCCCTTTAAAGAGCCCTAAGCTTACGATTTTCGGTTTGGGGACTGCGGCTTCGGCTTTCGTGCTAGCTGCTAGCAAGATAGGGGACTTAAGAAGTGCAAAACGGTTTAGTTAGTAGGGAATGGAAGAATGGTAGTAATAGTAGTTATAATTGTACACCATTCCTCCATTCCCTACTAACCAAAGGTAAGTTAGGGGATATAAGAGGGGGATACCACTAATTTTTCAGGCCCCTAGCTTGCCAAGAGCTTAGTATAGGTTGCCATGACAGGCACATACCTTAAATCTTATGTTTTCCTTGCCATGGTAACTAAGATGAGGCTCCTCCTCACCAGTCCGCACAAAGGCTTGAAAGAAACCCTGATAGCCATCCTTACAGCAACCGTCAGAAACCTTAAACCAAACACTAATCGCCTACATCATCGTAACCCTCCTGTACCCCGAAACCGCACCCTAAACCTTCAATTCAACCCTTACAGTCAGTGACCCTCCCTGAAGTGAAAACCAAACCCTAAACCTGTACAGTAACCCTCCCCAAGCCCTAAACCACAGCGCCCAACCCTAAACCCTTGTAGTCAACAACCCTTTTCTAGTCCTAAACCGCACCCTATTCCCCCTCAACCCTTATCGTCAGCAACCCTCCCTATGCCTGAAACCAAACCCCAGACCCTAAGCCCTTATAGCAGCCCTGCCTGCGAACATCGGAGCTCAAGCCCTAACCCTAAACCCTCCCTACACCCTCAACCCCAAACCCATATCGTCAGTAACCCAGGCAAAACGACAAACCCTTACGGTAACCCTCCCTAAACCGTCACAACCCTCGCTATACCCTCAACCCTAAATCGTTCTTCAAAGTAAACTTCCTAAACCCTTCTCATAGCCATTTATAACCCCTTGAAGAAACCTTATGAACCCTACAGCCTCCTCTTGGCCGTTTATAACTTACTTCAAAGAAACCTCAAATCCCAAACTCTTCCAAGAGCCCCTTCAATAGGGACCCCAAAAGGCATCTAAACAAAACTCCATAAGTTCTTCATAAGGTTGGGATATCCCACAATCCCCTTTTTACCAAGAACTAACATGACTGGTCGGAGGGACCCAGTAATGAGGTACTTGGGTTTGGGTAGTAGTTATGTAGGTGAATATGTTAATATTTGCAAGGAGTAAATGATTATTAGGTACTTGGAGGGTAAGGCAGGGATAGACCACACACAAGTATATGTTTGGGTGCTTTTGGTTACTGAGTAAAGCTACCGCTTGAGCCCCGGATCTCATCGCGAACCAGAAGCGAAGCTCAGAGTCTCTGTGTCCAGGCGATCCTGCTATCTCGACATCTTAGGGTGTCTATAGTGTAAGGTTTAGGGCTAGGGCTTATAGAGTTTAGGATCTAGGGCTTTGGCCTTCGATGGGTTTAGGCGTTTTTGGGCTTCGGCGGTTGAGGGTAGGTTCAGGGCTTCGGGCGTTTAGGGTTTAGGGCTTCGGGGGTTCAGCTAGGTTAGCGTTTGGAGTTTTGGGCTTACAAGGCTTACAAGTAGTTGAGGCAAGCCAGGACCCATTTTAGCCCCCAAACCCCAGAACCAACTTTATTATAAGGCCCCTATTAATAATTCCGGATTGGGGTTAAACAGAACCTAGTAGGTGATGGTAAGTAGTTCAAGGTGAACCCCAAAGCCTTATAACAGCTATCGGTGATCCCAAACTGGCTTTGTCTCTTCCTTGGTTTACGGTTTGGGGTTTGGCAAATTCACTTTGTGGCTTAGGGTTTGCCGGTTTAGGGTCTAAGCAGTCCTGCTGACTAGTGTAGGAGCCATCTTAATGTTCACAGAGTTTCAAGGAAGATGATAATGCCATGATATTCAGGAAGCCAGAGGAATCATCATACAACCTTCATCTAACAGCACAACACCCTGGAGCAACCTGAAAACGCTGAAAGTCGCCCATGACGATCCGCCCCCTAAACCCTAAACTAAGCCTAAAACCCTAAAACTCTAAACCTAAAACCCTAAAGCTCTAAACCTAAAACCCTAAAACTCTAAACCTAAAACCCCAAAACTCTAAACCTAAAACCCTAAAACTCTAAACCTAAAACCCTAAAACTCTAAACCTAAAACCCTAAACCCTAAAGCCCGAAGCCACGATAAACTTGAGCTACGAACAATCCTGGATCGCTTCGAAGGCGGCGATCTGCAGATTCCACGCCTATCTTGCTTGTACATATGCATGCCGCTGTCTATATCTATATCCATATCTGTATCTATATCTAGATCTGTATGTACACAAAAACCGGTATACACAGACACGTATGCGTGTGCTACGTGTGTGTATATATATACATGTGCATGTATAATGGTTGTATATCTTTTTCGCATTTAGGGGGCTGAGGCTTGTCTTCGGCGTTTAAGGATTTGCGGTTTCGGGTCCGAGGCTTCTGGGACTGTCGGGCTCAGGGCGTATCAGGGCTTTAGTACCGAATCTCTGAAAGCTCTCTTCCCCCTAAACCCGAAACCGGGTATAAGGGTTTAGGGTTCAGGTTTTGTAAGACCTTATAGGGTGGTATAGGTTGTATGCGGTTAGATCGTGATTTACGGAGCTTTTTTAAGATTTAGAGGGTGTCATCCGATTTGGGGGTAAAGTTTTTGGGCGTAGGCTGGTAAAGCATCTAAAACCTGAAGCCATATATCGTTTAGAAAAAGCCGCCTCGGTGTTCGGGATAGCAATTTCGGGCTCATTATCAGGTTGCTAGGTGCAGGCTGGCCAGTTTCTGGTTAGGGTTCAGGATTTCTAAGGTTTAAAGTTTCGCATTCTGGCATTTAGGGTTCGGGCTTAAGGTTTAAAGTTCAAAGTTTGGGCTTCAGGGCTGGATGTTCAAAATGAAGGGCTCAAGGAACAAGACTCTCTACGCGACATGGCTTCAGGCTTAGATCTACCGCCCTAAAGTTTAAAGCTACTCCTCTAACCCTAAACTAGTACCCTGGCATATTACTGAGGCTCGCCACCCACTTGCGGGGCTCTGTCAATGGTGGACGGGCACGCCTCGGCCAGGAGTTGGTGTTTGTGGGGGGGCGTTTACCTATAGTCTCTCTTGTAGTCGTAGTTCCTTGTTTTGGTTAAACCATCTTTATTCTTAGGATTCGGACCCTATAAGGTTACCCAACGAAAGAGACTATAGGTAGGGCTCTAGGGTTGAGGAGGGACCTTGCGAGGTTCCTTGATGGACCTTACTTGAAGGATCAGAGGACTGAATAATCAGGTCATAAGGACTCTGATTGGAGTATCGATAAGTAGTTATAACTGTCGCCACCAGGCTACCACACTCATAAACCGAAATACCAAATCCCATGACCGAACCCTTGAAGTGTGCGAGACACATATGATCACATAACACAAGCTCCCAAACCCTTGAAGCCTAAACTCTAAACTTGCAAATCCTTCACCTTCTTGACTAAGACTCTGGGGTAATCCCAATGCCTGGACTCACAATTCTTGAAATCCGGGTCCTTAGGCACGTCGGGTAACCCTGAACCCTTATTTGCAGCCTAAAGCTGCCCTGGAACAACCCGGCAGATCCTTCACCCGAAACCGGAAACCCTAAAGAATAAACATACATAAGTATATAAATATGCGTGTATGTATACATCTATATATACATATATATGTATCAAAATGTGTATGTGTACGAAATCTGTGTATGTATGCATGTATGTATGTATGCATGTACGTGACTCCAGCCCTAACAGCACTTCATCGGAAGAGCGTTAACGACCAAAGGAGAACTGGTACCACTATGCCACTATGTTGGAGTCTCTAAGTTTGGGAACATAGCTTTAAGGCAGGATTCTTTTAGCACTATATGACTATATCGGCATCTCTATGTCTTTGAAACACACTTCTGAAGTAGGATTCTCTCGTGCTATGTGGGAATTTCTAAGTTTCGGAAACATAACTTGGAATGCTATTTTCAGTACTATATCGGAGTCTGAGAGTTTCTGAAACAAAACTTAGCAGTAGTACTTTTTTAAAATACTATATCGAAGTGCCGAAGCTTCTGATGCACAACTTTGAAGTAGGACTGTTTGCTACTATATGCCAGGCACATCATAAGGGTCTGGACAAACAGCTCTCGAGCCTAGGTTTCCTCCCTAGACCCTAAACCATACACCCCAGACCCTAGACCCTAAACCCTAGACCCTAGACCCTAGACGCCTAAACCCTTGACCCTAAACCTAAACCCTGTACACCTAAACCCTAGACCCTGAACACCTAAACCCTACACTATAGACACCCTTAAACGGAACCCTTATAGATCCCGTTAAGGACCCCTCCCAACCCAAAACCCTAAACCCTAGACATGTAAACCCTGCACCAAGTAGCGAAGCCAACCCACGAAGCTGCAAAGTGGAGGCCAACTCTGAGCCAGACAGGAGATCCTTCCCATGGGCTTTTGGGCTTCCCAGAGACTCCTAGGGTTCCTTTAAAGGGATCTATAAGCGTTCCTTTAAGGGTTCTTATAAGGGATCTATAGGGTGTAGGGTTTAGGAGACTTCACTATCCCTTAATGAAAGAGTGTAGGATTTATGGGGGGGGGTATAGTAGGGTTTTAGGGTTTTAGCAAGACACCTTCAAGAGATCCTGCATGGCTTTGGGTTTAGGGTGCCTTTAGAGGGATCTTTAAGTTTTTCAGACCCTTCAAGGCTTTTGAGCTCAGGGTTTCGGGTGCCTTCAAGGCTTTGGGGTTTAGGGTGTCTTTGAGGGGTTTAGGGTTTAAGGGTTTAAGGGTTTAAGGGTTTAAGGGTTTAGGGTTTAGGGTTTAGGGTTTAAGGGTTCAGGGCTGAGGGTTCCGGTTCAGTGATCCTTCAAAGTTGAGGGTTTGGGGTTTCTTCAAGGGTTTAGGGTTTGGGGTTGAGGTTTTGAGGTTCCTTCAAGGCTGTTGGTGTGGAGGGTTTAGGGTGTCTTCAGGGGTTTAGGGTGGTGGTCTCGAATGCCTTCAAGGGTTCCTTTAGAGAGTTAGGGCGTCAGGGTTAAAGGTAGGGTTCATGTTTGGCAAGGCGTTCATATCGTTGCACGTGGGCTGCACAGGGTTTCAAAATACGCTTTAGACAGTTTGGTGTGTGCGTGTGTGTGTTTTTCAAGTTGGGCGTCAAGGTCTTTTTGGGGTTTTAAGGTGTAGGTTTGAGGGTCTCAGGATCTTACTAGTATGAGTTTGGGTTTCAAAGGTATACAAGTTTTCTGGAAGTTGTTCTGAATTGCTTCAGGGTTTTCACAGCGTCGAGCGTTCTGAACGCATAGTGGCTTCTTTCTTCAGAGGTTGTACCCTCAAACCTAAACTAAACCCTAGGCCGCCTGATTAAGCCCCAAACTTTTCGGCCCTAAACCGCCTGAATCGTGAAGCCCAAATTATCCAAATTTTCAACCCACTGCGATCTTTCCTTGTTAAGGGGAGCCTTTTTGGGGCTTCTTCTGTGCCCGGGATTCGTACGCAGTGTAGAAGGATTCCGTGGTGTTTGGTCTACTTCATTTAGGGTGTTTAAGGGTTCAGGATTTCGAGCTTCCGGTTCGTTTCGGGGTTCCGGGTTCAATCTTCAGAGATGGGGCACCGTAGCATAGATGACTGTCTCCATATCCTGTATGTCCATGATCTTGGCGCTTGGCTTTGCTTACAGCACGCTAGACTCTCGAAATTTAGGAATGTCCTGAGCTCGAACCTGAACCCTTTACCCTGAGGCCCAGAGCCTTCCCTACACTCTGTGAAGCCTTGTACTCCCAAACATAACGGAATAACAGAGACAATGGTGGCTGAACGCTACCGTCCCATGCGCCTGCACCAAGCCAGCCGTTGGCCCTGCGTGGTGTCTCCGTCATTCACCAAAACACTTACAAAGAAGCTGAGAAGGCCGCATAAAATGAGCGTGCTTCGCCAAAAGGACCATACAGCATCCTATGACCCCATGACATGTGACCCCTGAACCCCAAACTCCATAAGCCCTAATTACACACTTCAGCCTGCAGCCTGTTTTTTTTTTTTTGTTTGGCGGGGGGGGGGGGGGGGGGTGGGCGGTTGCGGTGAAACATAACAGCTTGTCAAATGCTGTGCGCCATGTAGCTAGCGACGAGCGCGCCTGGGCTGACTACAAGCTCTCTTCCTTTAAGAGCAGCACCGCATCTCGAGAAATTATAACAGTTCCCTAAGGGTCCGTGTACTCAAACAGTATGTATATACTTAGGCCCTAAACTACCCATACATACAGGGAGTACTTTAAGGCCAAAGCACACATGGACCCGTATACCCCAGACCATACAGAATCTTTACAGTACTCTGATAGAACCCCTATTCTCTACCCTTTTCCCCTTCTACGGTTGATGGACAAAATCCTGCATTACCCATTATAAGGAATATACCATAATTCCCATAGTTTAGGGTCCTTAGGGTCATGCAGGATTTTGTCCATCAACAGTAGGGCCCTTCTGCCAACTGTGAGGATGAAGCTGTGGAATGCTTCCAGCTAGCCCTCAAAAAGCCGGCAGAGACTTTGAGACCTCAAATAACCCGAAACCCTAAACCCCCTAAACCCTAAACCCTAAACCCTAGGAAGTCCAGAAAATGAAAAAAATCAGCTCTAGAGGGTTTTTCTGGTTTTAGGTTTAGGGTTTCCAGAGTGGAGACTATTCTCCGAAATTCCAAAACATGTGCAAAGTAGTATAGTCAGTACGGTTTGGGGCTTTGGAGTTCGGGTTTAGGGTTAGGGTGCTGCTGAGATCAACGTTAACATCAAGCGGATGGCAGTAAATTTGTATAGGTTGGGCTCTACATTAAAACAATGCGGAAGATTAAAACTTATCCCAAACCCTAAACGGCCCTAAAGCCTAAAAAAAAGATCCCAAATCGCTGCCTACTATGAGACTCTTGTCTTGTCCTCTCTCGAAAGATGCCACCTGTCCCCTTAGGGACTAGTTTGCAAGCTTCACCGTTCTCTTACAGAACAACAGAGCTGAAAAGAAAAAAGTCCTCTTAAGAGTCTCAGCCGTCAGCCGTCCTGCCTAAACCCTAATCCCTATACCTTAAACCCTAAACCCCCAACCCTTGCAAACCTCTGCGCTCTCAACTCTCCTGCCTGAGTCTGGCACAAAGACCCCTGGGATGAGACCCACCAAGGCATTGCTCAAGGCCTGCGCCTGCCAAAGCTGTTGGCGTAGAAAGAAGTAGGCCTTACAGTATCAATTGCTGATTATGCAAGTGCTCTAGATCCATGGTTTGATGGGTGCCTTAGGTGTTCAGGTTCTGAGGGGCTCAGGATTGGGATTGACTTTGCGCATGCTTTTGGCCATTGAAGTCTATCATGTCTTTCCAGGTTCTGGAATCGCTTACGGACGGACAGGGGTGCTACAGGGTTTAGGGATCGGACAAGCCACTGCACTTCGTGTCAACCGGTCTTTAAGTTAGAGTTGGCAGACAGAGCGGACTGTTGCGAAGGCCCATATATGATTGCATGCGCCCTAAGCTAAGTCACAACAAAGCCCTTCAAACACAAAAGATGCCACTTGTAGAACCTGCAAAAAACCCTCAAACCCTAGATGGATGTAGATCAGTGGGGTCTGCAGTACTGTAGACAACCCATCTAACAACCGGGCATTGAAACCCTGACCCCCTCATCCTCCAACAACCTATATAAATTCCCGGCCTAAATTCCCAGAGACTCCAATATCCCTGAAGTAAGGAATATAGCTGAATTTATATTAGCATCCCTAATATGGTTTAAGGTATATTCCTTAAGGGATATTGGAGTCTCTGGGTTCCCGGGACCTGAGCTCTTGCAAACGTGGGCCTCGCCCTGGGCATCCCTGGCTTCGTTTCGACCGACGAGCACCTCCCCAGAGACTCGATCTAATATCCCTTAAAAAACCCACTCCCCGAGAAGTAGAGGGGCCTCATGAGTTCGAGCAGGTCGGATTTTACAGGGTATAATGATTTACTAAAGATGCCTTAGTAATTACAACAGCATGATGATGATGATGCTGATGATGATGAGAGATATATATATATATACACATCTATACCATATATAGAAAGATGTTCCAAGCATGTCTGTGCATGGTTTCATGGTCGAGAAACACTGCTGCCTTCTTAAAGGCTTAATGCAGTGTACGCGAGGAACATGTAACAGCGCGCCCAGAGGTTCAAAATAATCCCCAAAATATCCTTAAACAACTCTCCCTAATACAAAGGCAGCTCTCTTCAGTAGAAAACCGAAAACATCAACAGAACCCGCCCCTCAAACCCTATACTATAAGCCTATCCCCAAAAACATACACACCAAAACAACAACAAAAACTAAAGATTCCTAAACCCTGAACCCTAAAACCCCCTAAACCGAAACGATTCCGTCGGAGCACAGCCGACGCCGGCCAGGGCCCAGCCGTTTTCAGGTCCGAGAGGGAGAAGCCGGAGCTTCTACGCCTTGGGGATTCAGCTCTCTGTGGCAATACCCTAAGGGTCCATGTACCCAAATAGTATATACATTGGCCTTAAAGTAGTCCCTATATAGGTACATTTGGCCCAAAGTATATACTATTTGAGTACATGGACCCTTAGGGATAAGAGGACTGGAGTTTAGGGTTTTGGGTTGCGGGGCTTTGTGGTTTGGAGTTCAGGGTTTTGGGTTTAAGGTCTGCCTGCGAGGCTAGATGGCTTTTTGAGGGTTGATCTACAGATCAGAAAAGCAGCCAAGCGGCGTCGTAGTATCATCCCGCTGCAGGAACATTATCCTGTGGGCCATGTCCTGAAGCGGTAGAAGTGCTCAGGAGGGGTGTTTGAAGACTTACTTCAACCGCTAAACTATCACATACCCCCCCCCCCAAACCCTAAACCCTAAACCGTATACTATCACATACCCCCCCCAAAAAAAACGCTATTCTAAACACTAACCTCAGGGATTCAAGCCCAAGTCCGGTACCCCTAAGCCCTAATTAAGCCCTAAAGCTTCTGACGGTAAGAGCACAGGTCAAGCTCTGCAACACGGTTTAGGGTTTAGGGTTTAGGGCGGTTTAGGGTTTAGGGTTTAGGGTCCCAAATCTTAAAGACTCTCCGGTCCTCAAGTTGTCCTCAGGGCCCACTTCGGCTCAAGTGTCCAAGTAATGCACAGGTCTGCATACTCAAAAACATGATAACCCCCCACATCCTGTTCTAATTACTGTGCTGCATGCACGAAGTTCTATACATGAACCCGGCAAGGCCTCGACCCTGAAACCCCAGACCCCACAACCTCAAACCCTAACCCCAACAGCAACCCTATAACCTAAACCCTAACCCGTACGTAACAACCCTACATAAGCCCTAACCCTAACAACAACCCTTCCTAGGTTCCTGTGTAGCCCCTTTATAATAAGGGCACCCTTTTTCCTGCGATTCGGTTGTAAAAGTAGGCCAAAAGAGTACTCCTTAGGAGCCTAGCTTCTTACGCTCCCTGAAGAAATCTCCAAGCCGTCGTTCCTCCTCCAACCTCAGCCAATCTGCCACAGTCGCGACGTCCGCTCCAGACCTTCGCGATATAGGAGGGTCTACATGGCTTTTAAGGGTTCAGGGTTCTAGGGTTTAGGGGTTTATAGGGGTTTAGGGTTTAGGGTTTAGAGGGGTTTCTATGGTTGTTACGGGGTTCTTTATCCGGAGATTTGCAGGTTCTGAAAGGAGTTTCTTTGCAGGATTTTGCAGGGGTCAAGGACCGTGCATTGCTTAACTTTCTGGCGCAGGCCTCTGGAGATTAGGGCGTTGTGTTTCGGTTATTTAAAGATTTTTGGGTTGAGGGCGTTGTTTTTGGCTGCTTGTTGAAGGTTTACGTGTAGAAGTTAGCAGGCCCCCCTGGAATATCCTCTTGAGATGGGTAGGGGTCATCGAGATTCGTCGGGCGGTTCAAAGTAGATCTGTACGGTTGTAGGTGGGGGTTCTGTATAGGTTTGGGAGTTGGGCTTTGTGCTCTGCTCGGGTTGAGACAATGTAGCTCTTGGACCCCAAATAGAACTAATTTGCTTACGAACCCCTTTGAGTTTGTACTATAGTCAAAGACATAGTTGCATAAAACAACCTGAGTAGTATTGAAAGAACAATGAGTCCGCAAACCCTAAAGCCTAGATGCAACCAAAGATGTAGGATTTAAGGTTTGAGTGCCTTCCGTAGCCTAACCTAAACCACTGCACTGCCCTCTACTACAGCCCAACGACACTATGTACATAAGGAACAAAGGTACTGTATCTGGCAATTGGTGTTTGCGGATTGCTGGTGCTCCCTCCGGCCCCAAAACCCTACAACCTATGAACCGGTACGAACCCAAACACCTACAACCTGTAGCGAGCCTTTACACCCAGTAACCAGCCTCAGGCCGACACGTCCTAGACCTTATGCCCGAAACCTAAACCCCACAGCCCTCCAGAACACGCATCTGAGCCCCCGTCTCGACCAAGAGTGTATAAAGATCCTCTTGCGCCACAGGCAAAGGGCAGTCCTCGAAGGCTTTGGGTGTATTCTTGTGTGCAGTATTGAAGCACTTAGAACGTTACTTTGCCGACTGACTGTAGTGGCTACGCTGTGGCTTATACTAGATCTGGTCTGGGAGGCCCAAATATAAAATGCAGCATTGAATGTTCCACGAAATACGTGCAAAGCCTAGACACTTAAACCCATAGACTGAACTCCAAATCGTGAATCCTGAGCACAAATAGGGCTTAAGTCATGAAACCTTACCGAAAAAGCATAAGCCGGCCAGTCCTAAACCCTAAACCCTAAACTTACCGGCCATCGAAATCCTATAGCACAAGACCTGAACTCCAACCAACTTTAGCTTTCTTACATGACCGAAGGGTGAAATAAAGGATTACCGATATATCATACAGGGACCCGGGGAAGTGGGTCCCGGTTTCGTACCCCCCCTGAAGCTTAAATTCTGAAGCCGAAATTCGGCGCCTAAATTCGGTCGGTGCTGGCTGAAGCCGAAAATCG
>BGNK01002668.1:0-43323 GCA_003297005.1 Symbiodinium sp. clade A Y106
CCCCCCCCCCCCCCCCCCGATACTCGATACCTTCATTCTGTCCACTCCAAAAACAGAGGCTCGAGGTACTTTCAGCTTGTAAGCTGTGAAGTCACGTCATGAGAAGGTGCCATTGTACGGTTTGGGGGGGTTCAGCTTTATCGAGGCTGTGTTGAACATGTCCCCCTCAGAAAGAAAGAACCATCTTGCGAGTACATGTTCGTCCCGAAAATTCTCTGGCCACTTGCGCTGCGGCTCAGCAGAAAAGCCGGAAAGTGTCCGAAGCACCAACCTGAAACCCAAGGCCCTGAAAGACAACGCGTAGCGCACTGCAGTCGAGGGCACCATATTCGTCCACTGCCAGCTGTCCTACTGGTGCCGCCATGGCACAGGGACCTGGGATCGGATGCCGTTTTGTTATGTTTCGAAGGTCTGCGGGCTTGATTCGTTTTTTTGTGAAACAGAAGCTGTGGACGGAATTTGTCTTAGCAACTCTTTCCACTCGCGTCCGCCTGCGAGACAGAAGCTTGACGCCTTTCAAGCTTTGCTTCAAGGCCTCCAGCTTCAGGATACATTTCTGGGAGATTTCGCTGCTGCCGTGATTCTGTGAATCAAAGACATGTGATAGAGTGGCTGCTCTTGTTGTCTCCAGCGCCTCGAGGCCCCAGAAAGTGAATAGGTCCTGAAATCACAAACCCGGCAGCAAGGAGGACATGCAAACTTTTTATAGGGTTTAGGGTACCTTATTATGGGGTCCTTATCATAGGGATCCTACTAATTAGGGACCTCATCACCCGAACCCAAATTCCCACCCCTGAACCCTGAACCCCATTTAACCCGCTGGCCCCCGTCTGCTTGCCCCAGAGCTTTGAGTTTCGGACCGAGCGAGGGTTGTCTGGCCCAGAGGTCCCCGAAACAAAATACTTGGGCCAACAGCAGATCAGAAGAGTTGAGGGCTTCATATAAGGGCCTTAATGATTAGAATAGGGTTCCGTTAAAGGGGTCCATTTAAGGGGTACTTTCAGGGCTATTATAAGGGCTTAATATAGGGGCCTTAATAATTAGAATAAGGTTTTGGGGCCCATTATACTATAATCATAATAAGGAACCCCCACAATAGTATTGGTAATGATTAAGGCCCCGGCATGAAGCGCTTTAAGGCTTAAGGGTTTTAGGGTTTAGTGCGTCCAGAAGGAAACTGCATCTCTTTGCAAGGAATAACGTGTACCACCTACTAGGTGATCCCGAGTACAATTTCGACTTGGAAGCTGCTGGGTCTTCAGATGCACAGCCTCGCCACCTCATAGACTCATAGACTTCACACTTCGTGGTTTACCCTTGCTATGAGCAACCGCAAGTTATGCAACCGCGAAGCTGAAGAACTGGGCGCTTGAGAGGCTCATTTTCCTTCTTTGCACCTAGCTCTGTCAAACCGTCAGAGAAGGTGGAGACAAAGGCTCGGCTGAAGAGCTGAAAACAAGGACTTCTGCATTACAACGGCACTCCATACGATATCTGCTCGCCCGCATGTGCACTGAACGGACATATGCTTTGTCATTCTCAATGTTCAAGCGCTTCGGCAATCTCAGCCAGCCTCGTAAACCCTGCACCGCAGTTCCCCTGTGCGATGCTCCGGGCCCTGTGCCCACCTTTGGGGCAACTTGGGGTCTGCCGCATCAAACACTACGACGAGATCTGAATAAACATACCTTAAGGATGCTATTCGGCCTATTGGGCAAACCCCAAGAGCAACCCAAGTCCCTGAGAGTTTCCTGCGGGCATCCTTCCAGCACTTCAGTGGGTGCTTCTCGGGCTTCGGGGGTACCTTTCGGGAAACGCTCAGGTTGGCCCCCTCTGAAAAAATTCACACGGAAAAGCCGGGCAAAGGGGCCGCGCTCTCGAAGTCTTCCAAGCTAACCCCAGCTTTCAAAATCCTGAAGGAAGCTAAGAGTCCAGGAATCACAGAAATTGCGCAGTTGAGACTGCAAAACAAGGGCCAAGAGCTTCCGTTTCTTTGGGGATCCTCTCAGGATTTCCGACTGGACCTAAGCCTCCGAAGCCCAAAACTCTGAACTCAAAGACTCCTGAAATTTTGTTAGACTTGCGGCCCCCAAAAGCCCGGGCTCTTCCTCAAACCGGGTCGTCGGGTCACAGCGCACTGCAAGAGAGAGAAGGGCCGATTTACCACCAGAAACATCTGCCACACTCCCACAAAAAAGATCATGTTGGGCTCACAACTATGACTATTTAGTATCGGGTTTCGGGGTATACTATAGCTTACTATAGTGGCTGATTGGTAGCTATCAAGGACTTGTACTGGTAGTTCATTAGGCTTCTATATTCCGGTCGTGACAGGTAGAGGGCTGCAAAAGGCCTTCCCCTAACACAGGCCCTGAGGGTGCATGCTGGTGAGGCCTGTTATGTGCATTGAGCCTTCAGCGCATCTCTCTTTGAGGGCCCCTCGCCCCCAGCAGCAGCACCAAGCACGGCTGTCAACTGCAGACCCGAATTTTGAGGCGCGCTGCCTCTTGCGTCGAGACCCGAGCACTGCAGGAAACGTGTGAAGCTCTCGGAAAGGACAACCCCTCCTCAACACTGAAAGCAGCGGAGCCTGGAGAGTTCTCAACCGCCTCAGTGATCCACACCCCACACGTCCGGTCTGGAGACGCGTTTGCAGGTGATGCCGCAGGGGCACTCGTGGCCCCACTCCTCCGAACATCACGGGGCTGGGGGTCTCCAGAAGGGTAGAAGTCGGCTTCGGGCTTGCATTGCAATGAGCCTTCGTCTCTTCTTCAGGCGTTAACCACCCACTGAGCACATGGGGATAGCGCTTGTATTGCGGAGTCTATAGCGAAAAACCTTCTTCTTCAGGCAAGGGAATGCGGGAACTTCTCCGTCTCGCTCTCTCTCTCCCTCGCCCTTCTCTCTCGCTCCCGCGACCTCTCTCCGTTGTGTTACTTTCGCTGGCGACAGCATACAGCCTTAAAGGATCATGGGACCCAGGAAGGATAGAAGTACGTTGCCTAGGGGTTAAAAGTAGTTATTCGTATAACTGCCAACTTTTACAACCCCAGTTACTGCGTCCTATGATCCTTTAGACCCTCAACTCCCCCTTAAAGAACTGTTTAAGAAACCCTTGAATTTATTACAAGACCCTTTAGTTTAAGGCACCCTCTAAGAAGCCCTAGGACACCACCAAAGGGGAGCGCGCCTGCCGCTTGCAGCTGCAGAGTTTGGGTGGAGGCCGCTTCAGCTCGATCCAGTCCCGCTTTATCTGGCGACGAGCAGCTGGGCTGAAAAAATAAAGAAAAATTCAAAAAACGAAAAGAACGATAATAGTAAACTTAGATAATATTAAAAACGATGGCATCAAAAATAAGGAGGATAAGAGTAATTGGATGAAGAAGAATACTAATAAGAATAATTGGAAGAAGAATTAAGAATACCAATAGTAATAATCATACCAATACCAATACATGCCAATACCAATAGCAATAGTGACAATAACAATAACAACAACAAAGTCAATAACTGTAGCAGCAACAGAAACAATAAAGATAATTAATAATAACCAACATACTACCAATAAGACTAAGAAGAAGATTATGGGTGTTTATTCAAAAGCCTCCCGTCGCAAGACGCCTGGCCCCCTCACCGTCGAACTCTCGAGGCAGACGGCACGCCTTCTGCGTTTTCCCCTCGAAGAACCGCGGATACCTGCTCAGGCCAGGCTGCCACGTCTTTCGCACCAACGGTGCTGGCGATCAGGGGGTTTAGGGTTTAGGGTGTTGGGGTTGTCAGCGCGTTCCGGCTCCGGCTTAGTGGTCGTTCCCAAACAGGCTGAGAGCAACGGGCTTGGAAGCTCCTCGATCCAACCGACAGTCCGCTCGCAGCCACCCGCAACTTCCCCCTGAAGGACTAGGGCAAAACAAACCCTAAACCAAAACACAAACTTTAAAGTTGCCTTCAAAGCAACTGCGAGGCGATTTGGTGCAATCCAGGCCCTTTTGTTTGGGTTTCCAGAGGGCCCAACCAAATACTTTCCAATGTCATTCCTTAGGGCTCCTCATTATGAATATACTATAATGACATCCACGAGCATATTCCAATTGCTGTATATCGGCGCCTTTGTCAACTCGATACTCTAAGGAAATCGGCTGCCCTGGGGTTGAGGGAGTCGAGAGCCCCGCCTCAGCCACGCCCGGATGCGGCGATACCTGCGCTCGGATAACCACGAAACCTGAAAACCAAATGCTCAACCCTATACTTCTTAGGGTGAAGGAACCACTCAACCCTAACCCCCAAGCAGCCCTGCAACCTAATTTGAAGATAAAACCAAAGGCACCCTCTACACTACTATTACTACTATTAATTCTACTGTTATTGTTGTTATTGTTGGTTTGTTATTCTTACTACTGTTATTGTGATTATACTTCGGACGATTTTCTGCGATGATCCGGCGCGTGGGCGAGGGGCCGCGCGGACTTTAGGGTTTAGGGCTTAGGGTTTAAGGTTTAGGGTTTAGGGGGACTACCTTTGGTTAGTAGGGAATGGAGGACTATTACTACCATTCCTCCATTCCCTACTAACCAAAGGTAAGTACGAGGACTTGCTTGGGAGACTGGGAAAAAAGCGGGAAAACAAAGCGGAATAACAACAGACGAGGAAAGGGTAATCATGTTAGTACATAGTCTTACTTTTTTTGGAGGATCAGGGGACTTAGTGTGTAAGGAAATAAGTACCTTAACTAGGGTAAACAGCAGTTAGAAGTATAGTTAGAGGGTTTATGACCCTAGTTCCTCACTCCCATGATCGTCCAAGTACTTAGAGGGTCAGTGGACTTGGCAAGTAAAGCAGTAAATGGGTTTGTACATGCCCCAGCTGGGGTTATCCTACTTATAGCTCTACTTCGACCTACTTGCTAAGTTCCCTGATCCTGTAAATGTATCCTAACGACGGCTGGCTGCTCCAGAATTTGTACTCCACTTTATCGGGCTAGGCACTGAGCACCTACAGTAGACAAGTCCAGCTTAGGAGGCAATTAGAGCACAGCCTGTTGACTTCTGGCTCTCTCACCACAATATCAACGCCGGATCCGAACGCAAAACAACGCCGCGGTCCTCTTCTTCTCGAGCATCCCGAGCCGCTCAAGCTCGTGCTGCGGCGAAGCAAGGGATGTTGCGGGTTTCGGGTCACCGGGTGTTTGGTTCAGGGTTCCCGAGAAGAAGCGTGTCTCTACTTCCTGCCGTAAGACGGATTCGAGAGAGTTCTGAGGCCTGCAGGCCCGAACCCAAGGCCCGAAGCTGCAAACTTCAGCCGTGTGCGAAGGAACCTGGGTACGGCTGTGTGCTTGCTTGATACCGTCGGCATCTGCATGCAGGTGTAGACACGCTCGTCGACTTACACACTTCCCTTTGCCACTGAGTGCATCTCAACATGTCCTGCTCTTAGCCCGGCCTCCTTGCTCTCAAATTGGATGACAAAGAAGTTACCGTCTTCCGACTGCCAGGGCTCCAGGAATCCGCTCAGTGCCGCGGCTGAAAAAAGCTGAGGTGCTGAACCTAACTGAAAGCTCCCTGGAGTGACCTCTTCATAACACCATGGCCTCAATAATCTAATCTGAGGGTCTGGGGGTCTATAGTGGTATAAACCAGTACAAAAGGATAAATTCAAGTACATAAATACATTAGTAATGTGTGTATATATATATATATGTAGGGACAAAACATATGTAGGGACTATAAAGGGATGATTACTGATTGGCGCACGCCCGCTTCATTGCTCCAAGCCGACCGTTTTGCGTGGATACAGCTGTACTTCCCTTCTCGACACTGGGGTGCTTGTGGCAGCTGTTGTGTTCAATCCGAGTCTGGGATGCTGCAATGCGGGGACAACAAACTGACGATAACTCCCCACTCTATGTGCAAGCTCCTTACCTTCAACACTCAATGCGGATTCCTTAAGGGCTCCAAGAAAGATTAACAAGGGTTTGGACTTTAGGGTTTAGGTTTATAGTAAGAGCTGTCACACGGGATAAGACATGACCTACGGGGCGTTTATGCACTGCGAACTCCTGCGCAGTTAAGACACCTTAAACTCGCGAAGCTCCCGCGCCGGCCTCCTCGGCGATCATGCCGAGCTCAGGCTTCTTGCTCTTCTGCGGCACATCCGTGCCTCCGTCCGGCCTAAAGCGCACTTATCGGAAGACTCTTCGTGCATGGATTTGCTGTGTCATTCCTGGTCTGTCACGAAACATCAAAGCTACATGGAATGACCATGAAGCCTAATCATTTTCAAGCTGTCCAAACATAGAGCCCAGTCCCCAACTGCAGTAGCATAGTCTGACACGCGACTGCTGCTGCTTGGGCACGAGCAGGCAAAACTGAAATTGACAGATTGTCGTGACTTGGATCCCACAAACAAGAAAACGCCTCCGGAAAATGGCTGGGAAGTCCCGGCCCTGGCTGCGCTGTCCGGACCCAGCACTTCGTCCACACTCGATCTCCCTGGCGTCCGTCAGTGAGAAACCGGGGAGTTGGGTCGAATAGCGTGAGAAACCCGAAGTTGGCCCTGAATTTATCCGGAGCATCAAACGCCAAGCTCCGACCCCGACTCGCTGCCAGCATAATCCTCTGCTGCGGGCCTTGTGCAGGTTCACGGAGGCTGCCTTCTCCTCCAGCTCTCGCCGCCTGAGGCCCATTGAAACGACGTAAGGTTTTGGGTTTGAGGTTCCAGGTTCAAAGAACAGATTTGATGATCTCGCTGCAATCAAAACAAGAAAGCAAATCCGTGTGATTGGTCATCTTGTCATGTTATGCAAGTTCACGTGCGGTGCCTGTGGCCGCAACGTGGAAGATCCCATGTCCAGTTCTTCTTTAATGCTGCACGGCACCAACATCCTACACATGATATACAACCCGTATTATAGATCAAAATGTGTATGGTATGTACTTTTATGGTATGTACTGTTTGTTAAAAGATTACAGTATATATTGTAAACTGTACGTATATATATATATGTGTATATATAGATAGAGGGTTTTCGCAGCAGGTCGACCCCTTCTTTTTTGGTTTTTTCTGCCTAGCAATCCCTGACATGGTTCTTGTGCATCAGCCCTTAGGACGAAATGCACGACTTTTACAAGCGCAGATTGAGTTCCTGAAACTCTGCATCCGCTAGGATTCGCTCGGCCACAGAATCTGCGAACTGAGTAACTTTGTAGAAGACGCCAGATTTGACTTGATAGACGCAGCTGCCTTCGGATGTAAGCCTCGGACACAAGAAACAAGTGCATCGACGCTTACTTTCAACGCCGAAACAAACGGATAATAATTATTTCTGAAGACAAGAACCGTCGCGAAGCTTTCCGAAACAAGGCTGTGGCACTGGAGCCGAAGGTACAGGAAGTGGGGGAGGTGTCATAGAATCGTGCTTCGTCAATCGCATAAGTGCCGGACGCACCAAGGCATAAACGACCTTGGCTGCTTCATGTGGGCCCTGTTCTTGAAAAACAACACTGCTGCATGAGAGGTTCTGATACAATTGCGTTCCGCATGTGCCTCTGCAAAGCATGAGAATTATGTAATCCACCCCTGCGTAGATGGAGCCTTGCTTGTTTTGGTCTGTCGTCGCGATGCGTTCGGGTGAACGACTAGCATCACCGAAAACATGAGTGAGTGAGAACATAGAAGCTACATGCGGGTGAGAATTTGTGCTACTGCGAATAGATAGATTTAGTACAGCACGAAGCCTCAGAACGCGGATGCGGTCGTGGTGGATGCCGCGGCGCTCGCGGATCATCAGCAAGTTACGGCCAGATCAAGGCCGCCCACTTCTCCCGACCATTTCGCTTCGATTGGGTTGGTTGAACCCATTGGAATTCACGATCTCGCCCTCGCTGCGGTTGACCACTTCATGTGGAAGGGTGCGGGTAGTCAAGCCCGCTTCCTGACGGTAAGCCTTTACGGACGAGACAATGGCTTTCCACTTATCGCTCACGACGGTATCCCTGAGCACAAGCCCAAAGACCGAATATTGTGAAGCATCTCTTGTGACGCCGACGCTTGCCATCCAGAGCGTTTGCAGGGTGGTCCAGGATGCGGAAGAGGAAGTGGGTCTTGATGTCGTTGTCCAGGACGGCACCCCAAATCCAGATCTGGTCCTTCTGAAGACGACCGTACTTGGAGAGCTTCCCTGGTTTCTTTTTGCTGAGGAAAGATTCATCTGCTATGAAGATCCGCTTCTGGTTCTTCTTCAAGCTGTGCTTTGACTAGCTGCGGAAGCTTTTCAGGACGACGGTGGCTGGGCACTTCTGGGTGGCTGGGCGCTTCTGGGGCATGTGGCTCGCTGGTTTCTTGTGGGAAACGCGCAATCGCATATGAGGCTGCATTTCCATGTCCTTGAAGAAGGTGTTGTTAAAGCCATTGTTAAGTTGCAATTGGCCCAGATGCTGCCGACCTGCTGGAAGGAGGCAAGCCATCGATCTATGGTTTCATGATGGCGGTCAAAAAAAAGAAGATGCCCCTCGATGAGGTCTGCAAGCAGCAGGCGTACCTGAGCAGGGCAGAATCAAAAAACACAAAAAAAAGTGTGAGACTATGTTCCGGACCATAATCTCCTAGATTTGGTTGTTTTGTTGTTGTTTTTGTTGTTTTGTTGTTTTTGGAGGTTTTGTTTTTTTGGTTCTTTTGGTTTTGGTTTTCTAGTGGGTTCCTTTTACGTGCTTAGACTACCGGCTTGGGTCTTGACGGTCTTGACTCAGAGAACGCTGACACAGTCAACACATACACAGAGATCAGACAAAGGTATTCAAAACGCAGGGTTCGAGGTATAGCGCTTGAACGGATAGATATACATACTTGTATGTATGTCTGCATGTATGTCTGTATGTCTGTATGTATGTATGTACAAATCTACGTATACATATATATATATATATATATATATACATATACACGTATGTATGTGTGTGTATACATATATATATACGAGTATATGCATCCGTGGCCTTTTGCCAGCAGGTCCGTCGCTTTCACCAAGGCCTTCTGGAGCGGCTGCTTCAAGTCGGGTTTCAAGGTTTTCAAGGGTTCTGGTTTAGGGGTTTAGGGGTTTAGGGTGTAGGGTTTACGGTTTAGGGGTTTAGAGTTTAGGA
Organism: Symbiodinium sp. clade A Y106; assembly: GCA_003297005.1. Lineage (NCBI taxonomy): Eukaryota > Dinophyceae > Suessiales > Symbiodiniaceae > Symbiodinium > Symbiodinium sp. clade A. Next base: position 9,132 of record BGNK01002668.1, read on the forward strand.
TGTAGGGGTTAGAGGTTCAGGAGGGTAGGGGTTCAGGTTCTGTAAGGGCTCCATGGAGTCTCGAAGTATAAGCTTTCTATAATCTAAACGGATCTATGGCGGCAGCTAGGCAGTTAGACCCAGGGCATCTCAAACCTGACAAGTTTACCCGGCTCATGGTTAAAAATATACAAGGACCCACCAAAACTCGAGCCCCAGAATCGTGAACCTCAGTTCCTGGACATGCTGGCATGCACCTGCTGGCAAGGCTTAACGAAAGATGACTCTTCCATGGTTCACTTCGAGCTGATAGTTCTGAGCAGTGGAGGGGATGCTGTCATGTGTCTCTGGCAGAGGCTTGGCAGACGTGACAGATCACCCTCCAAGTGCCAAAACGGAATGTTGAGACTGCTGAGCAACACAAGACATCTCCACCCAGGCGGCAAGGGAGCCAAGGTTGAAAGAAAGAACCTTACCCACAACTTCAGAACGGACCTTGGCCCCCCAGAAAAGTCGACAACTTCGCACCTGAAGCCGAAGAGACCCGAGCTTCAACCCTCCGGCGACGGCTCCTGTGCCTCGCTTGCCTGTGAGGTTCGGCCCGCTGGGGAGGAAGCGAGCCCCGCGGAGGTCCTGGCTTCCAAGAGGGAAGCGGCCCAGATTCGCAAAGGCCTCATCCCTGCTTCAGGCTGGGGATCGTCAAGCATTGAAACTTCGAGTCTTCGACTTCAACTCAGCTGCTCTCCCATCCGAAATGCCTTGGTTTTGGCACCACCAAGGCCCCTAAACCGAAGACCCCACTCCAGGTGACCCTATAAAAGGACCATAGTACCCTTTAAAGGGAACCCTACTACAGAACCAGAGTACCCTTCAAGGGCTCCTTTGGGGGTAGTATAAGGGCTAGGGGCTCATTTTGCAGAGATCAAGTTACCGGACATCCCAGAATCATCCTAGGTTGGCCCTCTAAAGCCTCTATTCGTAAATAGGGTCCTATTCAGCCCAATAAGGGAACATCTAAAATGTCCCAAAGGCCTACCTAGTCTCCCATTTCCCGGCCAGTGAGCCTCTGAGCCAGAGATGATTCCGCGGAGGAGCTCTTGGTCCTGCTACTTGGAGGATCATGGGACTTAGTAAGTAAGAATATAAGTACCTTAATTGGGGTTATAAGTACTTATAAGTAGTTACCTTATTTACAACCCCAGTTACTAAGTCCCATGATCCCTCCAAGTAGGTAGTAGTACTTGGAGGGTCGGGGGACTTAGTAAGTAGGTAATAAGTAGAGTTATAAGTACCCTAAAAGGGAGCCTAATTGGGGTTCTGGTACTTATAAGTCTATAAAATAACTACTTAGTAAGTCCCCCGACCCTCCAAGTAGGGTTGAGGGTTTAGGGGTTTAGGGTTTCGGGTAGAGGGTTTAGGGTCTATAGGGTTTCGGGGTTTAGGGCTTCGGGTTTAGGGTTTAGGATGATGCTTTTGAGGATGTAGGGTTTAACGGATTTGATTAGGGGTTTAGGATTTAAGAGTTCAGGCACTGCGGGTGCTTCCCCATCTTGCTTTTCCCAAAGCTCAATCCGGAGTTGGAGTTCGGAAGTTGAGGTTGCCCCAAGAGTAGAGGAGGCGAGCTCGTATAGTCTTAAGCACAGGCTTCGGGTTGGGGGCTTAGGGTTCCGGGTTTAGGGCTTAGGGATCTCGGGAGCGGAATGCTCGACTGTAAGCAACTTCAAGCAGGAGGACACCAGCCCAAAGGTCCTTGATGCATAGGCTCCAAGCTAAAACCGCCTGCACTTCAAGCAGACATGCTGGGCATGTCCTGTCCTCCGGCCGCAAGAGCTCGAAGCCCTCCAAGTCTTCGGTGGACTCGATGACTCGAGTATTCTGCGCAGCTTTCTTGCATGAAGTGACAGCGTGCACATGCGTTCATGCAACGGACAAGCCCCGTTTTGTTGATGATCACCTCATGCTTCTTGGATGTCGGATTTCGGCCTTGGCTGGGTGGGGGTTCTGACCACAGGAAAACACCGGACGGATCACCTCGACTTGGTGAGCTCCCCTCCAAGTCTTAAACTGCACCAGAAAATCGATCCAAATTCGAGGGAACCTCTTGCAGAACGCCCGCCCGGAGCCTTTCTCGACCGGGTGAAGACGTTGAACATGCATCGCGCGTGATGCCTCGGCTAAGTTTGCGGACAAGGGCATACATACTAAGAATGGCTGAGAAGAGAACCCCAGATGTACCCCATCTGAAACAGGCATCATGGTGAGGTGGATTGCAGGCTTGAACGAATACCGTGAAGACAACATGTAAGCTTTGCGGTGCTTTTGGACAGCAGGCGCTGCCCTGCCAACACTTCTGCCGGCAGCGGGATGCAGTGGCGACTTTGCACCAAATCACGCGGAGCGCACACCCCCGTCCAAGAGGAAGCTGTTCCAAAAGAGTGTCTCACGAAGATGGGGCTCAAGGCTTACAAGCGGAAATGCTCCCTTGTGTTGCGTCGCACTCGCACTATCGACGACACCCTTTCTTGGAATAGCTGCTCTGGCAAGGAGTGACCGGGTTAGCACAGCAGGTCGGAAGTCGGAAGCATCTGCCTCCGAAACTGCACCTGGGGACATTATCAAAAGACTATGTGCAGTGGGCCACAAGATGTTTCGAACATCCGAAGCCGCAGCAATCTTCCTCCCCTAGCCCATACATATCCACCCAATCCTTAACTGCAAATACCGGCATACACGCAACATGTGGGCATGGCCTGGGATTCGGGTTCGCCCCCTCGCAGGGGCTCAGTCAGCCGGAGGCACAGACTTGAGGATGCTAGCTAACTCCATGGACTTCCACTTCATCAGCACAGGTCCTGCTCCAGGTGACCAGGTAGGCTCAGGGAGGTCGCTTTGGCTTCAGGGCCCCTTGTCTGATTCTGGTTCAGCCTTGGAAACTCCCGCAGGTTTTACAATCAGGGTTGAAGGCTGGACGAACTACTGAAGCTCAGGAGAAGAGCAGCTAAACCTGTCGCTCCAGCCCCCGTGCTCCCCAACACTACACCCTGAAACCTAAACCCCAAACCCTACTCCCTAGACCTTCAGAAAAAGAATAGTTTTGATGTATTGTACACTATAAATATATGGAACCCCAAAATAGTATTGGTAATTATTTAGGCCCCTATATTAAACTAAATCCTTTTTTCAGCTCTCGAGGCCTTCCGGCGGCAGTCCGATGGTTGCGTTGCGATCCGCGAGGGCGACCTGCCTCTGGCGTTTATTTGGTGCTTTGGGGTTTAGGGCTTAGGGTTGGGCTTAGGGTGTAAATTTTAGGGTTCAGGGCTTTGGTTTAGGGTATGGGGCTTAGGGTTCAGAGCAGGCTCTTCTCAAAGTACCAGGTTTGGTGGAGCCATGGCTTTTTCATGTTAGGCTCTAGTGCTTAGTGCTGGGCTGTAGGGCCTAGGGCTTGTGAGTTTTGGTTGTGAGCTTGCGGCTTAGGGGTGATGAGTCTCGGTTTTTTGGTTTAAGGCATGAGGGCTAGGCGTTTCGGGTGGAGGGCTTAGGGTGTAGAGTTGAGGTTTTAGGTCTGCTTCCTTGTTATCGGCTACGTTCCATCGGCCCAGTTAGCGTTCCTCCAAGGACAGTTGCGCGAGCAGTTCCGCATACCTGTTGAGGGTTCGGGGTGATTGGCTCCTTGATAACTACCTATACCTATACCATTATTAATATAGTATAGTGGGCCCCAAAACCATATTCTAATTCTTAAGGCCCCCATACGGCCCCATATTATACTATAACTATGAACGGATGAGGCTGCAAGGATCTGGTATTCTGGAGCAGCGGGATTCGCGGCTCACGAGGCGAGGAGCTTGACCATCGACTCAAGGATCGGGAACTCCTTCAGGAACTCTAGGAGGAAGCCATCATCATCCAAGAGGCCCACCTGAGCTGAAGTGTGCATACGATTTCGTCTACTGAGGCTTTGTAGTTCGGAACAGCACTATTCGTCTTGAAGCCGCTGCCAAACATGGGGGATGGAGGGAAAGTTTTCACTCCATTGCTCGCCTGCTTGAACCGACTGGGATGCTTGTTGGTTTCTTTGGACGCACCCTGCGACTTCTCGACCCTGAAACTGAATGCGGGCCATGTGCCTAAGCACTTCCCAACGCCGGCAGCATTAGGAGTATGCTTAATGTGCATGTTGCTTCGATGGTTGCTGGCTTTTCCGTGCTGCATGAGATCGGAAGGTCCCACTGGCCGTGCTCGAGTGGGTTCTAGGGGTTACGTACCCCGGCACGACAACTTCCACGATTGCGGGTGGCAACAAGGACTGCAATCACAAGTGAAACTGCTGCAACAGCCACACTTGCATGATCTTCTCTGCAATCCGGGTGGCGTGGACGATGACATCCGAGTCTGAAGACCAGAGGGTGAGGTACACGTGTTCTGCACAGCTGGCTCGGACAAGGTCTTTGCGCGTTCTGGAAGGATCCGAAGAAACAAAGCTAACACTGCAACAGGCTTCTGAGCAAACAGGCGCATCCTATGTGGCCATCTCTCCAAGTTGGGGGAATTTATCTGGTAACACGCCGAATACAATCTCTCCAGGAGCCGATTGCAGGGCCTTGCACTGTGTCCAGCTCGCTGTAACAGGCCAAGACCTGCACTCTCCGAAGCTGCAAGAGCCAAATTTCCGAACTCCAGAGCAGCACAAGCTAAGTCGTGCATACTGAGGTCTCCTGGAGTTTCCGAAAATGAGGGGTATCTTATTTTGGGCTCCCTATATCAAGGATCCTACTAGTCCTACTATTTAGGGTACTATATTAGGGTCCCCTATTTTCGGAAACTCCCAGATTGACTGAAAGGAGTCTAGCAGAGCATGGCCATCGAACCTCCGGTGGCTGCAATGGTGGCAGGGCTTTGGCCTACTAGCCCATTCTCCGGTGCGCCTGGCCCTTCTCCACCAAGTCTGCAAGACGAAGTCGAAGTACCTGACATGGTCAGGACGTTGGCAAGGCTAGCCTTCCATCCGACGAAGTGGCCTTCTTGCCCGTCTTGGTCCTCACCCTGGCGTCCTCAGCCGGTGGGGACTAGGAACTGCTGGCTTCCTTTCGCAACTTCCCCGAAAGCTGGGCAGCTGCTTCTCGGAGTTTGGCCCCAGACTCGTGACTAGGCCGCTTGGCTATCCTGAGCGCCTCTTGACCAAGAGCAGGTCTTGAACCCTTACGTCCGAAACCTGGCCTACGCTCCGCATGCAAGGCAGACTACGCCGGAGTCCTGCTTTCGAATCAGGAAGTTGATCTCACTGCCGCGTAGGATGGTCGACTCTGCCTTCAGACTTCAAGTCACATTATTATGAGCCGAAGAGTTCAAGACCAGACTTCCCCATTTCTGCCTTGGCAGCCTCCAGTATCCGTGTCGGCCTCGGAGATGAGACGGCGCGGGTAAGAAATCTGCTAAGAAAGACATGCTCCGATATATGCTCTGATCAAACTTCCACCCCTTCAGCTTCACCTCTTTCAGCGGGTGCGATACTGCCAAACGCGGAAGGATGCAAAGGTGGTCATGGCAATTGCTGTGGCGGTGGTGGTGGTGATGGTGGTGGTGGTGGTGGCGGTGGCGGCGGCGGCGGCGATGAGCCTTGGTGATGATGATGATGATGATAATGATGATGATGATGATGACGTTGTTGTTGATGCTGATGCTGAAGCTGATACTGCTGTTGAGGAGGAGACGACTACGATAAATACCAAAGCCACAATAGAAAGGGAGGCAAGGAAGAAGGTAGCAATGACGGCGACGACGATAAGCATGCGTGGCAGTTGCTCCTCGCAAGCACATGGCATGGTCCAGAAATCACGGCGAAGGCGCAAGTGCATCGTCTTTGAGTGCTGGATCAACGCCTTCAGTTCCATCTCAGTCCTTTCCCAGGCCATGGCAGTCGAGTTGGGTACAGGGAAGCGCTTCAGCGTCCTAAACGTGTTGATGCCATGGATAACTCCAGAGCAGGAAAACGACTGAAGTCTTGATCGAAGCATGACTCCTGTCAAGGCTGATGCCTCTGCGTGTGCCTGCTTGTATCACAGAGGAAACTCGCCTTGCAAACATGGCTCCAACAAACAACCTGAGCGGAATCAACGCTCAAGCCATGCAAGGCAAAGAACCCATAACGTAGGGGCCTTCATAATTAGAATAGGGCTTTGGGGCCACCCTATTATGATTATGGTATACTTTTCCCCAACCCTCTTCTGATTCTTAAGGCCCCTCTAGTAGACAGCGGAAATCCTGCCAGGCCCGGGTTGGTCCTGCGGATCTCCTCGCCGTGCCGGTCACGGGCCGTCCCGAGCTGCGAGAGGCCGGCGAGCACAGATTGCAGGTATCGGCCTCGCAAGTGCTACGATAACTCCGGAGTGCCCTGAGAAACAGGATGTTGCAAATACATTACAAGCAAGGTGCTACAGGGGTGCCAATATCTGAACTCCACCGTGAATTTCTGATCACTGAAACGGGAAATCCAAACCGCAAAGGGATACGAGGTGCTGTGGCGGTTCCGCGCCAGGATCACGGAAGCCATCCTAAGAGAAGCAGCTAAGACATTCGTCGCAGGCGTCATTTGCAGTGGCTCTGAGTAGAGTTCTCTGGGTATGTGATTCAGTATGCCCACTGCGCGTATTGTGGTGTTGGCGATGGTGGTGATGGTGACGGCGCGGGAGGTGATGGCGGCAGCTGCCAAGGTGAGCGGAACTCACCCCAACAATGGCTCGTTTGAGAAACACTTGAACCAAGTGCGACAACCCGAGCCAAGCCATGTGGCACGCCTCTTTAAATCCCAGCACAAGAAAATGCTTGGACGCCAGTGGTACTCCACATCTTTCCTCTTCGGCCTTCTTCTTTCCATTCTAATTTGCTCTAAGATCCATGCGACCATGTCCTACCATCCCCAGCAGTCTTGCCTGTTTCAATGCCAGGGGGCGTGTCCAACACCTCCTCGGGACTTGTCTCTGTGTCAATAAGGTCGCCGACGGCGGCCAAACCCTGAGAGGGAAGGCTGCTCACAATCGCCCAGTCCAACTACCTTGTTTTAGCGATTCAACATCGCATCTGCGGCATCGGCATCACCACTACCACCAACAACAACATCATCATCATCTTCTTCTTCTTCACCGTCATCCGGTTCAGTTCTCCGATGCACCTCGCTGAGCTTCTTCTCCCAGAAGTCGTTTTCTGCTGCAGCGAACTGGGCGAGCAAGGCCTGGCAGGGCAGAGCCTCCCCGATTCGCGAGAGCATCCTGAAGACCAAGACCTGAACTCTCGGAATTAAAGAGCTTCCCCAAATAGTGGACCCTAACATAGCACTCTAAAAATAGTAGGATCCTTACCAAAACAAGGTATCACTCCCAATCACAAAGATGCTTCAGCAGCTTTTCCCCCACGGCTTCTGCCTCGAACTCACTCTGGAGGTCCTCAGACATGGCACGGCGCAACACCAAACATTCAAGAGAGGCTGTTGATTCAGAGTAATAACATTTCCTTGCAGTCCTTATGCAACCTACATAACACAGCCCAAGACACTACGTTATGTCCCGAGGCCCGAAAAGCCGACTGCGAGGTCCTGGAAGTTCGTCGCAGTCAGAGGCGGCAAGTGTCGGAAGAGATCCTCCAAAACCTTCCAACATCTCAAAGAGCACGTGAGGGGACGCACTGTGTTGGATTTATCCCCTTTCAGTAAATATCCTATCAGGTAGGTGGGATGCATCACGAAGAGCGTCTCTGCGAAAAATGAACAGCTGGAGCCTCGCACCAACCCCACCCAATCATGACTGCCGCTCGGTACGTCCACCTCATTAGATGAATTCGGCAAAGGCTTCTGCTCCTTCTCTGCAACATGGCCCTAATAATTCGGTTAAGACAAAATGGAGGTGATTGACAAATGAACCCTACCGGGACACCGCAAGGCTTCTACCGTGTTCCGACTGCCCACCACTAGTTCGGACCCCGAACTTAGTTGATGAGTTCATAAGCCCCAAAAAGGTGTACACTTTTAGTTTTATAGTGGGCAGTATTATCCAAAAAAGCGTAAAAGTGTATCCACTCAGCTACTAAGTGATTGCCACGCTCGAGGCTTGGAGTCCCAGATTCAAGAATTGGCTGGGACAGCATGGGCAGGGCGAAACGTCATTCCCGCTGCACCCCAAGATCATAAGACACTCTAAACCCAAACCCTAACCCGGAAACCTGTAAGCTTAAATCCTCTAGCCTTCTAGAACCCTTTGCTGCAGAACCCGTCAAGAACCCGTGGCGGACCTTGTGCGGGTTATCTTCCTTCAGTGTTCGGATCACCTCAGAGCTGTAAGCAGAAACACTGGGGGAAGCAGGGCATCGAAGGCGGAAACTCCAGTTCTGAAGAGGAACAGTTCAAAGTCTCCTGACTGTATAGTTGTACTATGATATCCCGAAACCTTTTTCCTTTTTTTTTTGAACCCTCGTGCCCGAAACCTTTTTCTACTTGTTAAGGAACCCGTACTACACGCGAAGACCGCTGATAAAGACCACCTTGTTGCTACTGGGGGCACCTTCGATACGTAGTGCTGATGCTTGAAATCTGGACTCTGTGACAATGACGCCTTTTGAAACACTTAGACACAAACATCACAGGCAGGTCATATCGTGCTGCACAATCGGTTTTACTTAAAGACCAGGGGACTTAGTAAGCAGTTTAAAAATACGGTTTTTAGTACCCTCGTCATTGAGAGTATCCTACTTACAACTCTAAAAAATACCCTGCTTATCTGCTTATTGAATCCCGTGATCGTCTAAGTATACAGAAACGAGGTCGTCTTCGGCTACCCCCTGAAACCAGCTGTGCGACGTCTACGTTCTGCGACACGTCCCCCTGGCAGAAGAGGTAGGCTTAAGGTAAAGGCTTGAGGCAACGTACAAGCCAAAGCAAGCGAGCTTACGCCGTCTGGATCGTCTTTAAGATTCCAGGAGCTAGCAAATCAGCTAAACGAGAGCAAAGCCAAATGACTTCAAAAGCAGGACATGTTTTACTGCCTGTTGCGTTTGCAGACTGTGTGGCTGTGAGGCCATGGGCAAATCCATGCACATGGGAGAAGCCTGTGCAATGCTTGCCATCCGAATCTCCGAAAGGCCAAGGTTTGACGTCAACGCTAGCAACCACAGAAACGGTAAATACAGAACCGTCAAACGAAGTCTGACGAATTGTAGTGTTATCGTGCGCAGCTGTAGAAAGCTCAGTCAGCTGAGTCAGATGCTCAGCACTGTAAACATAGGGATGCACGAAACATTGGTGCGAATAAAGATGCGCGCAATGCACGTATGTACGCAGGACTCAGGATTCAGAAGCTGATTCAGAAGCTTGGTTATGCTATCGCCTGTTTATCAACTTGACACAGCAGAAGGGACTCCCATTGAATCCACCGGCCAAGACGCTGTGCGAACACATGTCGCGAAATCTGAAGCAGAGCCCTCTCTGCAAAGTCCACTCCTCGTCGGCACGATGGCTCTCACTTCCTGCAGCAGAGCTCAGGCGTCGGGGCACCTGCCAAGCGGGATGAATTCTTCAGGCAGCACTTTTACGTATACACAGGACCAAAGTCGCAGAACAAGCGGGTAAAGACATGCCGGAGCGACGGTGCACTTCGAAGCTGGGCACACCGTCATCGATCGATCCTCCGACTTATCACTGACACGATGCAAAAAACACCGTCAAAGCTGCGGTACAGGGAGCCTCTATGCAAGCAAGGACCCTTGTAACACGGGCAGGGAGGCTTCCCGACCGGTGCAGCTTCCGGATGCCAAAGGGTTTAGGGTTTAGAGTGTAGGGTCTAGGGTGTAGGGTTTAGGGTGTAGGGTTTAGGGTTTAGAGTCTAGAGTTCGGGACAGAGCTCAAAAAGCCTGGGATGCTATCCATGCTGTGCTTCCCAGAGCTTCGGGCTAGTTTTTAGGCATCGAGTTGCGGCACGCAGGACGGGAAATTGAGAATACAACAAAGCCACATGTTGCACCCCGTAGTAATAATGAGACTAACATTACTCGCAATGTTGATCCATAGTAATAACAATAGCAGCAATAACCATGATAGTAGAAACAATTGATCAAACGAATAACACAACAATACTCTTAAACGAATAGCAACGACAATAGCAATCTGACGTCTTGGTGGGCACTTCATGCCGGGACCCGGATTAGGGATTGAGGTTAAGGTTTAGGGATTAGGGATCAGGGACTACTGTTGAGGGCTTAGGAATTAGGGATTACTGTTTAGGAAACAGGATATTTTTTTGAACGCCTTTTTCCTCCTAGCAGTTAAGGTCGGCGAAATCCACATTGTGGAAGGCAACAACTAGACCCTTGCTCACTCACTCGCACCCTTCAGCTCCGCAACGCCCACTTCACTGCCGTTTCGTTCTTACTCGTCACGTGCAGGTTCATCAGCATCCATGGCGTCACCACTGGACTCCATTTGTGTTCCGCCTTCCTGCGCCCGGATTGTTGCGGCATCAGTCAACCCTGTGTCACCATTTTGCCCTTCTGCACTCGGAACAGCTGGACCACCGTTCTCCGCATGCACTACCCCGCCCTCGACCCCCTGCAGCGTGTCGACGTCCTCCTGGGCTACCATCTCATGCGTCACAATGAGCTCTGCCACCTGCTTAGCCACAATGTCTTCCATCGTCATAGCTCCATGTTTCCAGGCCTTGTAGAGGTTCTCGAAGTCGCTGAACTCCAGGAGGCTCAGAGCACTCGGCAACGTGCCACACTGTGCCCCCACGCTTCCGCCCGTGTCGTCGCGACTTTCCACCCTCTCCGTGGACACATTCTCCGGAGCAGGTACCATTCGTGCGACCACCTTCAACGAGACACTCTGGCCGTCCTCAGGCACCATCATGCTGTATCGCTGGGTGACCCGTGGCCTATCGCCACTACTCGAAGCGGCCTCCACGTCTATCACTCTCTTCGACGACGGCTTTCGTGCCATTTCACTCGCCACCCAAGCCCGTTCCCATTGTTGGTATTCCGCCGCTTGCTGTTGAAGTAGAGCAGCTTCTTGATGTTGGTAGCCCTCCAACTCTGCTCGCCGGTCCTCTGGTTGATCTGCAGGTCCATGTCCTTCAAGGCCTTGCTGCTCCTGTACACGTCAGATGTTGGGCCGCTGTCAGAGAACACTTCAACCTCTTGCACCGGCATGGGGACCACCTCCAGGTTGAAAGCGCAACCCGGTAGGAAGTGCTCAAGCTCATTTGCCCAGCCGGCCAGCCAGGCATCGTTTGCAGGGGCTGTCCCTTCAACGTCTTCCTGCATAGCGATGAGCAAAGCGCGTAGTTGCTCCCTTCGGCCATCCATCTGGCTCCACTGTTCGCAGGCAGGAAGAGCTCTTCGGATACGCACCATGTTGGCATTGCGCACTGCCTTCGGCTGGGCCCCCATTTCCTTCTGCAACCGTGCAAGGTCTCGTGCCCACCTTTCATCACTCGCCTGTCCTTCTCCTCCTCGAGGAAACAGAATTAGGGATTAGGGTTTGAAAGGGGATCAAGCGATTACTGTGAATTTGGTTAGGCTTGGGGATTACTGTGTTTTTTAAAGACCTTTTTCCGCCTTGGTGCAAGTACGGAGGGCTCCAATGGAGCAGGCTTTTATGGGGACTACCGTTTAGGGTTTAGGAATTACCCATAGGGTCCATAGTCGTTTCTTTTGGGGACTACCTTATAGGATTCTAAATTGAACCCCCAAAAGGGAACTACTATGGAGCCTTAGGGTAAGGCTTACTTTTCATGGCCTAGGGAATAGGCTTAGACCGCCTTCGAACTTTTCTGAACCCCCGAAGTCCGGATCGCCAACTCCAAAAACACCAAAGCCCTGAAGGGGCCAACGATAATAACAACAATAATACTTATTTGTAATAATAACACAAATAATGATGATTGAAATAGAATAATCATAAAAATAAGAATAATACATATTAATCATAGTAATAGTGATAGTAATAGTAATCATCGTTGAGAAGGGTCCGTGAAGAAGAAGCGATGCTGGATCTCGAGGCGGTAGAGAACCTTGGAATCCGCGAGACTCCCTGGTTCTTAGTCTAGGCTTCTGAGTAGACCCTTTATAATAAGGGTACCCTTTTTCCTACTATTCGGCTTTAAGAAGGAGACGCCAAAACAAAAAGGGCAAAAGGATACTACTCAGAAACCTAGTAGTATAGTGGGGACTATTATTGGGGTTTATGTAGGGACTACTATAGGGATCCATTCCCCCATTCCCTACTAAGAACCAGACAGTAGCAGTAGAGCCATCAGCCTAAGCTTCGGCACAGCGGCTTCAAGGCATTTGTCTGCCTTTCCCTTCGCCTCCTTTACGACTTCCTGGTCAAGCAACGCATGCGCTGTTGAACTGGGTTATGAACTTGTAAGGGGCTTAATGAAATGAAAATACCCTCAAAAGGCACATTGGCAAACTTGGGATCGTAGAAGACATCGTATACAAGTAGACTCAGTATACGGCGGCCCTGGGGTGAACATTACATCACTTCCGGAGCCACTGTGCATTTGAGGGAGACCGGGCCACAATACCACTCTCTGAAGAGCAGGGTGGCGGCTTTGCGACTTGGGGAGTCTTCGGGCGCTGGATCTAGCTCTCGTGCCGCTGCCTGTATGTCTCTCTCTCCGTCCCAGCCAGATGCACCGCAGACACTCGGAACACCCAAATCCATGTGCCTCGGACCAGGGGCCAACCTTCTTCGCCGCCTGAGGTGCAAGCTGCACCGATTACTCGCGAGCTTTGGGCTTTGCGGGGTAGGGGTAGGGGCCTTGTTGCAGTTGCAGACGGTTTCAAGGAGGTTGGGTCCAAGGCTTGCTGTCCTCTCTTCTCAGAGACAACATGGGATGAAGGTAGGTAGGTTTAAGGATCAGGACTCTCCACCTTTAGAGTGCTTTGACAAGCTTGCAAAAGGGCTCTTTTGTTGACGGCATTCATCCGCTGTCTGGTGCCTCGTCCAGAGGGTCGCCGGAAGTGAGCCTGACAGCACGAAGGACGCTGCTTCAACATGTGAGATGCCCAAGGAGCCCTGCAAAGTGCGGGGCGGCGGCCTGATCTTGTTCACATTGTTCAAGATCATGTTCTGAAACAGGACGAGCTGCGAGGTGGAGATGTAAATGCCTTCACAAGCTCCGGAGTTTGCTGCAGAACCGTTTCTAAGGAACACGGAAAAGCGTGCCTACCATCCAATCCTACATCTTGCTCCAGAGCTTAGCACAGGAAGAAGCCACGAGAAGGAGAGTGACAGAACTGGTGACTCAAGCCAGCTTGGTGAGTTTCCGCAACGACGAGCATCTCCAATGCAGCCGAGTCTCTCGTTGGCACGCGATCATAGTGCGACAGGAAGGTCTGCACCTGGGGTTGAGAAGGGCATGTATTATATATTATAGATTACATATTACATCTTATGGATTATGTATTGTGTCTATATGCTATATATATATACATATATCCTCATTCTATTTCATGACCAAAACCCTGCAGAGCGGAACTGGGCTTCAGGGGTCTTTCAGGAGATCCTCAACCTGAACCCGCCCGCAGATCCCGAAGCACCGTGACAATGGTGTCGGGCTCATCTCCTCCCGTCATGAGCCGCTCGAGGATGAAGCGCAGGACCTCGGGCCTGACATCCAGGCACGAGCTGCGGAAGCAGGGTTTAGGGTTTAGGGTTTAGGGTTTAGGGCTTAGGGTTTAGGGCTTAGGGTTTAGGGCTTAGGGGTTGCAGGTGCAAGTTTCAAGCCAAGACGTGGCTAGATTTGCCGGCAGTAAGGTGCTCTGGGGGCGATCTGCACCCGGAGCTAGCAAGGCGAGAGTGCGTCTTACCTGCGCTTGCTCCAGCCTGAGACGAGATCCGATCTTGTTCAGCGCCTTCTTTCCACTGGGTACGATCAAGACCATGTCCTTCACCCCGAGCGCTTGTGCCCCTCCACTTGAAATCGAAATGAAACCGAAAGGTTCCACTCGTCGCAACTCTGACACCGCTGCAAAGACAAGCGCATCTGAACTTAGAGTTGACTTCGACTCATTGCAAAGTGTGCAAAAATCGAGGCAAAGCCCTAAAAGGGCACTCCTCAAAGGCCGCCACCACCGCACCTAAAGGATGGCAACATGATCCGAACCCTCGTTGAGCATGGTTCCGCTGACATGTGCACGAAGAGGCAGAAATCTTCTGCTGGAGTGTAAGAAGAATAACATGGAGAATAGTAATGAATAACTGCAAGAAGAAGAATCATAATAAGAATAAACAAACATGAAATTAAGATTAGCAATAACAATATTTATCATGATACTAGCCAAGGCGCGGAGGTTGAACAGGACGTCGCCGTCAAAGTTGCCCTTCTCACAGCGCCAAAGGCCCACCTCTCAGCTTCTCTCAGCCTTAATAATTAGAACAGGATTCCTTCTAAAGGGGTCTATAAGGGTTACTATATACTATAAGGGTTTAAGGGTTTAGTGTAGGGACCTTCAAAATTAGAATAGGGTTTTGGGGCCCATTATACTATAATTAGAATAAGGACACCCCAAAATAGTATTGGTAATTATTTAGGCCCCTCTATTACTCGTCTCCCCTCTCACGGAACCTCCCATTTGGAGGCCTCGTCTTCTTGTTTGTGCTGGATTTCCGTTTCCAAACGGACTTGTGACACGCTGGAGGGCTTTAGCGCGTGGAGGCGTCGTCTGACCGACAAGCATGGAGGAGTGCAAGTCATGGCCCACCCGAAACCCTGAACACCGAACACTAAACACGCAATCTGCACATCCCTCGGCCAGCTCCTATGTCGCCGACGGGGTGTCGTGAGAAATGGCATCCTAAAGGAACTCTGAGCAACACCTTGTGAAGGAGCAAAGAAAACCCTCTGAGCTTCCTTGCCTAACTATCTATTCATCAACCTGCCTACCTACCTGTCTATTTACCTAGCTAGCATGGATATCTCTCGATCTATCTATCTGTCTATCTATAGAGGGCCTTCGACGGTACGAGGAAGCACGTCAGACCCCCGCGATTCTCGAGTCCAAAGGGGCAGCACTGTGGCCAATCGCATCCAGTCCCCAAGAACTTGCGCCAAGTTTGCATTCTTAAGTTGAGGAGATAACGCTTGCTGCCATTACTCTGGTCCACTGAAACGACTGCGGCCAAGCCGCCTCTCGTCCACCGTACTTCTTGGGGTGGCTCAGCACCGGCAAGATCTGGCGGCACATTACTGGCAGACGTGTCGGCACCTTTTGCTTTGCTTAGAGCATGCTCGACAGCTGAACTCTTGCCCATAGATTCCTGCTCTGAAGATTCGATGCTCAGTCTTTACATCTCATCCCAAAGAACGTCTTTGAACATCGAGTCTCAGAGACAGAGAACCAGAATGACACCCTGGGTGCCCCGACGATGCCACTGATGAGGAGGCGGAAGAGCGGCTCACACATCTGCAGCTCCACCTGCGAGGCCCTTTATCACTGCGGACTCGACGCAAGGATACCCCGATGTCAGAGAAGAGAGCAAAATCTCCGTCCACCTCGGTGCCTGCTTCATCTTCCTGGCCGCAAGGATAGGCGAGCCCCTTCATGAAGCTGTCGGGAAGATCTTCGGGGCTATTATTGCCAATATTACCATTAATATTATTACTATGAGTACTATTATGACTATTATTGCTATTGTTACTATTTACTACTATTATTATTTCTAGTATTACTGGTATTACTAGCATTACTACTATTACTACTACTACTACTACTACTACTACTACTACTACTACTACTACTACTATTACTACTATTACAATTATGACCTTTATTACTACTGACTAGGTCCCTAGGGTTTTGTTTTGTCTTTTGGCTACCGCTGTCAGACTTCGGAGCTCCCCAGACCTTGCTGGCTGAAGTTCCCTTCTGCTCAAGGAATCCGGGCGTTAACGCTGCGAAGTCTTAATACTATCATATATACCGTTATAATATGTATAGTACCATGGAATAAAAACGCATGTTATACTTTCGCATATGTATGTGTTTATATATATATATATATATACATACCACATACACACCTTTTACCACAGTATACTGTGTATTACGCTTTACCGTAATACGTGTTCATATACATGTATGTGTACATATTTTTTGATATACTCGACCTACAAATTCAAAGGGCAATCGCTGGCTGATTTCCTCTCAAGTCTGCTCGAGTCTGTGACAGAACTTGTTATTATCATCAACATTACTGGTATTGCTTCAGTTATCATGAATTGTGAGCATTATCTTGAGGTCAGACCTGCCTCAGTGCCAACCAGCTGAAACTCCTGGCATTGGAGTCTTCTCTCTGCCGGCACAGATCCACCCACAAGCCAAAAGCCCCACACACGGCGACCCTACCCCAAGTCTGAGCAGAGACGGCTCAACAGCTCCCCTTTAGACTGCCGTGTGTCCTTGATGGTCTCGCGGCAGAAGGCAAGGAAGGACCAGAAGCTGGCAGGCAGGTGCAACCGTGAGATGGCAGACACCACCTCGGCAGAGCGGACACCGAGGATCTCAACGCAGCATTCACAGAAGTTTGCGTTGTGGGGGTTGCACACCAAAATCTTACAACGGTGCCGCCTACAGGGTTTCACAACAGCAAAGGTTTGCTTTGCGGGTGGTTCTCACAAGATCTTACAACGGCGCAATCTTCTCGCGGCCGAAACTTTAGGCCCACACTTGAAGTGAGCGCACAGCAGATGCAGCATGGAAGGAGACGCAAACTTGAATGCTCGTACAAGCCACATCGACCTTGAAGAAGTCGTAGAAGGCTTCGAGCTCCTATAATTCTTGCAAGCAGGCCAGGCTACGAACTGAGCGAAAGGGGGTCGAAGTTAGGGGAGCAACCTCTGCAGAAAGCTGACTGATAGAAGTGCCTTAATAATTAGAATAGGGTTTTGCGGTATATTCTACTATAATTATAATAAGGAACCCCCAAAATAGTATTGGAAATTATTATATTAGGCCCCTAGCAAATGCAAGCTCGGGAAATCCGAAGAGCGTCCCACCAAGAAGTGAAGACTTGTGAGGTTCCGAAAATCGGGGACCCTAATAGAGTACCCTCAATGATGAGATCCTTATTACAAGGAACCCAGAATGAGCTATCCCTAATTTTCGGAAACTCCCAGATTCTAAAGCCGCTATCCACACAGCTCCTTGGTGAAATCGGCCCTCAGTTCTTGCGCGGCTTGCTCCTTTTGAGCGAT
The DNA here is from genome assembly GCA_003297005.1 of Symbiodinium sp. clade A Y106. Classification (NCBI taxonomy): domain Eukaryota; class Dinophyceae; order Suessiales; family Symbiodiniaceae; genus Symbiodinium; species Symbiodinium sp. clade A. The sequence continues at coordinate 26,354 of BGNK01002668.1, forward strand.
TCGCTGTATAGATTCGGGGGTTCAGATCCAAGCGACTTCTGAAGTTTTTTCCGGGCGCATACTAGAACTAGAACCAACATTGCAGCAATGAATCAATCAGAATCCAGTCAGTCCGATGCGTCTGCGGGAAGTTGGACGTGCACCCTAACCACTCAAGGCTTGAAAGCCTCTAGTCAGCGCTGAGGTCCTACAGCTTGCTCGCACAGCACTCAAGCTCTTGTGCTCGGAGCAGAGGGACGCAGAGTGTCTTCGAATTCTGGATCCCCGGCTCAAGATACAAGGAGCCCTACGCTCTGAGTTGCACTCCGAATCTTCAGAGCACTCTTTCCGCTCCGCCCCGCATGTGCCTTCAACTTGGCAGCGATGCTCGGCGACTTCCTCCAGAACGCATCCGGCATTGAAGCTGCGGGTCACAAGATTAGGGTTTAGGGGCAAGGTCTTAGGGTTGAGGGTGCAGATCTGCTTCCAGGCTCACAGCAGCAAATTTTGCATCCATGCATCTGATTCTGAACTTTCTCGAACGCTGTCTAATGCCCTCCCTACGGAAACTGGGCTAAGCTTTGGGACTTTACAAGGATAACGCTACACTGAAAGTGTATGTGCCCGACTGCTACAGCTCAAAAATCTTGGGCGATGGAGTCAGGGCGCAAGTAGTCATTGAAGTCCAAGGACCACGTCTGGCCGCGCTCCAGCCTAGAAAGACGAATGAAATCTCCAGTTGTGAATAATTAGTGGAGCAGAAGTTGTGGTCCACGATCAGCCGCCCTTTTCGGGGCTGAAAACTTAGAGGGATTTTGGGGGTTATGGTTTAGGGTTTAGGGTTTAGGTTTAGGGTCGAGGGCTTCGGGTTGAGCCAGGGCTTCAGATGTGGTGGTGGTTGTGTTTGACCTGAGCAGGTCTACTTGGAGGTTCATGGGTAGTTATAAGTGGGCTTACAAGTCACCTAATATGGGTTATAATTATGGTTACCCGACTTATACCTCCACTTATAACTACCCTGAACCCTAAACCCTATAACCTTATAGATCCCTTTAAATAACGCCACGTATAACTACCCATGAACCTCCAAGTAGGTGCGTGCACGTAGCAACAGGTCGCCCTATGGATGGGCCTGCAGTGGCTGCAATGCTGGAGTTCGTAATGATTTCAACTGGGTTTGGGGTAGATTACACTGCAGCCTCGCAGAGATAAAAAGGGAAGAGTATAATTATAATGTAACTATAACATAACGATACTGTGACTATAACATAATTATAGATGTCACTATAATAGTATTAGCAATTATTCCGAGCCCGATATTAGGGCAGTGATCACGAGACCATGGCGGGTCTAGGAGTGAAGCGAGAGGGTGGGGACGAGGCTGCAAAGGATAGATGGGGGATACCCACACCAACACACCAAAAATCCATATGGGTGGTTGTCAAATTAGGGTCCCCTCTTGGGTACCCTGAATAATAAGTGCCGTATTATAATAGGGACCCAAAAAGGGACCATAATTTTGACAACTACCCATATGAGGTTCTAGGGCTTCAGTGTTCAGAGGTTGTGAGATTTGCAAGTTCGAGGGCTTCAGACTTGTGGGGTTTGGGGTTTAGTTCAGGTGCTCAAGCCTACCAACCGACTCGTATCTTCAGGTGCCACGCCCCTCTCTGATATCCCACCCAGATTTATGTTCCAGAGTGCCGGGCTTGGTGGCGACGAGTCTTAGGACGTCGGGCTGGAGCGATTTGGGTGTCGGGCCCTTGCGTCCTACAAGAGCATCCTGCGAGAAAAGACGGAACGACTTAGGGTGCATTGTCATCCAGCCACGTCTTCTGAGTGAAGGTGGTGAGCCCCTTGGCTTCCAGGACATGCACAAGCCTCAACCCGTCCACCCTCCCTTGTTCCTCCCTTCTTGACCTTGGGGATACAAAACTTCCCACAAATGACCTGCGAGTAGCTCAGCAGAAGTACAGGCGTTATCAGACCCATTGCCCCGAGCGCATCCGAGCATAGAGACTTCGAGAGGAACGGGAGGCCTCAAACACATGAAAATCTTCGGGAACGACTCTGCTTTACAGGTGCATCGCGAAGCTTCGAAGATGGCGTATACACCCCTTCGGGTGCTCAGATCTCCGCTACCCGCGGAGCCTCTTTTAACATTGCACGGACGCATGCGGATCAAGGCTGGGCCCATAAAGAGAGGGATCACGCAAAGGTGCGCGAAGGCATCGAAGGAGACCCCCCCTGCCACATTGGACCACCAATCCAGCCTGGGAGAAGCAGCAAGATTTTTGCGCATCTTTCTGCTAAAGCCTTCGACTCGACTGGAAGACTGAAGAAGATTATTGGCCAAGGCAGAGCTTCAAGCCCAGCACAAGCCCTCAAGAGCCATCCGATCGTCATGCCGTCTTCATCAACCCTGTATCACATATCCGAACTGGTAGATCAAACCTATGACGGTCAGAAGGAAAATGGCTCTGCTCCAACCCGACAAGTTTTTGAGGTGACCGGTGACGTTCACCACCGAGCGGAGCTGCGCTGTAGAAACGTTGGCTGCCATCAAGGAAGCTACCATGTTGTCAATGGCATTTGCTTGCTCATGTTCCTCAATCTCGCGAAGAATTCTTCGCAAATCGTCGGTATTAGAGCTTGTGGCATGCCTGACGGTCCCTTTGAAATCCTTTGCAAGCTGATCTGCTTGTCGCAAAGCCCTTGTGGCACGCTGCCAGTCCGCCTCAAGCCCAGTTGATCCAACGACTATCGCGGCAAGTCTAAATAGATTCGGCGCATGAGTCAAAACCATGCCAAGAGGCCGACACAGCCACAGAAAGTGCCAGGAAGACGGTCATACAATGAATTGCTATTTGGATTGTCGCAGTCCCCCTCCTGAAGCAACACTTAAAGGTCAGCGCGACAAAGGCACCGAATGTCCCGCCCACATAAGCGAATGCCCACTCCAAGTCCCAGTGCAAGGAGAAGCTGTCTGGGCTTATGCCGTACCACGCGACGCCTGCTAGGGGGTACAACATGCCCGCTCCGAATGCAGCGGCGCCAGTGCCAAGAAGACGCCAAAACGGCCTCGTAAACACACCTTGGCTGGCATGTTCGAAATTACTGGGCCTCCACGTTCCACAAAGGTAGGGACACTTAGTCAATGTTTAGTCCTTGGGGCAAAGAACAGCCAAGGCACCAAATCCTTGTGTAGATGCTGGACACATGATTTGGCACTACGAGCATGGACGACGACCTACTCAAAGCTCTCGCAAATGGCGACTCCCTCGGCGACTGTAACAAATTCGCAATGTCCAGGTTTTGAGGATTGGACAGGAAGCAAACGTAAGCCTCTGTGGCTCCTCGCGGCCAAGAATTCGCAATCTTCTCGACAAAGTCAAAAATGCCCTCGGCCCAGCCGTGGGTGATGAATAGGTCGCAGGAGCAGCCCTCCGGGTGCTTCATCAATGCCCAACTCACACTGCCGGCAGCTGCGGTTACCGGCCGGATCATCTGATCGTTGACCGTGTATGCCGAGGGCCCTATCACTACATTTGATACAGAGAACTGGTCTCGATCCGCGGGACTGATGTTCCCTGACTTCGCAGCATGATGCACTAACCGCTCGAACTGGCGCAAGTCCTCCAAGCTCACCCCCCACTTTGCTGGCTCCACTCTTCTGTGGATGGCCGCGCCGTCATGCACATGTTGCGGACAAAGAACCTGCAGATCTTCTTCTGTGGCGGGGGCAATGCTTGGGTTGTAGCAGTAGATCATCAAGCTCGTTGTCAGCACACCCAGAACGCCCAGGACAATCAAAGCGACAGCAAGTGGAAACCAAATCACATTGTCTCCACACTCGTCGGAGTTGCTCCCCTCGGCAGCAGGTGTAATCCAGCTTGCCCAAGTCGGCAACATCTGGAGTAGGTCCCACTACGACAGGGAAGTACCCCGGGAAACAAACACATTTCATAGCTGGGGTGCCACCTCGGCACAAAGAAATCGGTGCGAGCTCGACGGCGCATGTCTGGACACACGTTTCGCTCACCAAAGGATCCATCTGGGCACAGATTCTCTTGTTCCCGTGGAAGATCGGGCAGGACCTCCGTTGCCGGAACAGGTTCGAAGGACTGGGTGAGGTTCTCCAGGCTCGCCAAGATCTCCTTGAAGAAAACTTGGTCGCTTGAAGCTGAAGGGTCTTCGGCTCCAAGCTGAACTGCTGGAAATCCAAACCAGCCATAGTCGTCTGGCGAATGGCGATTACCACCCAAGTTCGTAACGTTGTGGCCCGCCAGGTCGAAGAAGTAAGGGCTGTGGGCATGTTTGATGCGTTCACCTTCCCAAACCCACTCCATGCTTGCCTGGCCGTCTTGACGGGCACGTAGCCTTAAAGAGCGACCGTGGTAACCATAGTATGCCCTGTCAAAGGTGACGCACATTGCTCGGAGGGTCCCATCACCATCAACGTCAAGTTGCTCGAGGTTGACGAGCCATGTTTTGTTGAAGGACCAGACATGATGAGGGTTGATCCGTCCTCTTGCGGAGGTTGAACATTCTCGCAACCACAGGAAACCTCCGCTGTCGGAGGGGGGGCCGCGAAAAGGGCCCAGAAAACCGGAGAACTGGCCATTGCTCTCTGGGTACCACGAGATACCAGCGCTTGCACTGCTACAGGGCCTTGATAAATCGAAGAGAGTTTTGCGCCTCAGTCTGTAACTATATGTTCTGTACTAATTACTTGTGTGTTCTTGACAAGGAAATCTGATGTATGTCACCGAACCAAGGAACTGCTTTATCTATGGCAGAACTACAACTTGCAATCATACCCCTACGGTCCTGCGGATGCATACGTACACCAGAAGCTATCCCAAACCTAGTCTGAATATCAAGGGCCCCCTACTGCCACAGTCGCTGTTGTTGCTTGTGTCTCTTCTCCGGCGGGGTGTTGCTGGGAAGCAGGGTTCGGCTCCAAGGGGCGTCTTGTAGGTGACCAGTCCCATGAAGGTCAGGGGCTGGTTCTGTTCGTCCATTCGATGGCAGTCCTGGCCCCGGGGAAGCTTGGCCGGGCCGACACCGAGAAGCTGCGGGCTGAAAAAACGACTACTCTTTTAGGCGCCTCCGGGCGGGAGTAGTAGTAGTAGTAGTAGTAGTAGTAGTAGTAGTAGGAGTAGGAGTAGTAGTAGTAGTAGTCTTTATCCCCATGAAATCCTGTGACCGACCGGAAACACATCAAAGACGCAACCCACACAAAACGCGGGTCCATCAACGGCTGGACGACCGAATCGAAGTGCACCTGGCTTCTGGGCTTTGGGCCGTGGGTTTGAAGCTGCGGCCTTCGGAGCCGCTTCCGAGCTTTGGGCTCGAGATTACATAATAAAACATAGCATAATATGACATAATACAAAATAACATAACCTAGCATGATATAACATAGTTAGCATCGCATCAAATGCCCGAAATCCCCAGGCGGTCTGCAATGCGAAATGTCGGAACTGTCTGGAGCCCCTGCAGCTTCCCGCTTCAGCCGAGTTCCGATTGCAAAGAACTTCGGAGAATCTCACCCTCACCCTCACAAAACGCGATCTCCAGAGGAGGGCCTCATGCAAAGCGAAGAAGGAGAAGAGCTTGAAGGTCCGGCCTGGGAAGATTCCCGCTATTGACAGTAGGTGGATCAAAAACGGTGACGAAAAGTACAATGGCTACATTACCCAAGGGGTGTAGGCTCATAGCGCCTACCATAAACTATTGTAAGTTGGACCAGATGTCACTGAGCTATTCAAGCGTTTTGGGCATGCTCGCACAGGCATCAATGCTTGTGACAGTGCGTCTTATGCCAGAGAGTTCAAACATCCGTTTGCAGTATGTATGTCGTATAAAGTGCGAAACGACATGAATACTAGTGGATTGGGCATGCTGGCACAAGGCATGAACGCGTCCTTCTGCATTACGCCAAAAAACTGTCAAAATCGCTGTACATACCAGTGTTTTGGGCATGGTCAGAACCGGCGTAGTTATCCTTCGGGGGGCCTAGAGGGGTGGGTAACGGACCCCCAACTTCCACGTTGTGGACGCAGTAGGGGAAAAGGGGGTCTGGCTCCGAAGTCTGAATGCGGGCAGGGGCCCCCCATTTTGACTTGGTAGTAGGAGTAGTAGTAGTAGTAGTAGTAGTAGTAGTAGTAGCAGGAGTAGTAGTAGTAGTAGTAGTAGTAGTAGTAGTGGTCGTGGTAGTGCTAGTGCTGGTTAATGCTAAACGACAAATCCCGCAAGCTCCACAAAGCTGGCTGTCGCGACAAGACGGGGCATTGCATATTTTTTTAAGAACTCACAGGCCACCGGTTAAGGCGTGGTTCACAGGCACACGGACCGAGAATAGTGAAAGCGCCAATTTCCATCGAATGCCAGCATGACCGAAGTTGTGGAACCCCCTGCGGGAGTGGCTGCTGCCCAAATGGCCACTTCAGTAGATGTTGTGACGCGGGTGGTATTGGCAGCAGGAGGGCCAAGAGCCCGGTGCAAGAAATGGAAAAGTATACGTGTAGGAGGGAGTGTTGCGGCAATGTTGCGTGCCTAATCTTTGGACACTACGTTACGACGTTGTCGAGAACAAACAACTTGAAACACACCGCGCACTTGTGTCCGCAAGCTGCTGGCCCTTCGAAACCAAGGCCGGAGGTCTTTGAACCCCGAAGCTGCAACAGCACTTGCAAGGAAGTGGCTTGCAGGCAGGAAAACGTCGTCGATGTGCTTCGACTGCACCGCAGCTGCCGTTTGGGTCCGGGAACAAAAGCAGGGAAAGCACCCCTGGATGAGCGTTTGAAGGCACCGTACCGGGAAACAGGAGGCAACAAGCTTCCTGAAGTTGCTTCTCCTCAAGGCAGCACGGCGTCGGGGCTGGCATCAAAGGTTTAGTCATGTGCCTGCGGACACAAGATAGCAGCTTTTCAAAACATAGACTACCTGTCTCGGCGAAGTCTTATCATGTACAAAACCTTGGCACACTCAAGTATGCTAGAATGGGAATCAGATGCAGGATTTTGTCCATCAACAAATCACCCTGCCACAGAGTCATTGACTGGGAGGTGTAGATTTGCGTTCTGGAAATCCAACTTACTTGCTCTCTTGCACCAAAATACCATCGCATTTCAATCACCGATGGCCGGCGCTTCTCTTCTGTGTATGGTCGCTGAAGCCCTTCACAACCGCAAGGCCTGTTCGAGCTCCTTGAAAACCATCATCTGCATCAGCAGCACGAACCTCTTGTGCAGACCACTACGCCAATACTTCAACATGCAAGAAAACCCAAGGAGGCAAAGAGCCGATCCCTAAACGGCTAAGTCCGAAACCTTTTCAACAGCTTCGGGCTGCTTGGCTCAGAGACTCACTGACGACAACTCTCTGCCTGAAGCGGCAGCCCTGCCATGAACCGCAACTGGTTTGAAAGCCGTGAGCAGCCAGGGTGCAAGTTCCGAATCCTTGCATCATGAAGATCGGCGAAGATAGCACAGACCACCTTCACAAAGACCTGGCACTGGGCCGAAGATCCGGACAATCTCTCCAGTCTTCAGGGCATTCGGGTTTAGGGTTTCGGGACGAGAACAGCCCAAGTCATAGGGACCCTTAGGGCGGGGGGGACTCTACTTCCTTAAATAGGCCTTACTAAGTCTTTATTATGGGCATTAAGGCCCCCTACCCCCGTCCCTATCAAGCCTCTGAGGCTTCTTCGTCCTTGATTGTCATGGACAAGGTCGCCAGGTAGCTCACCTCTCAGCGAACTAGCACCCAGAGACTCCAAGATCCCGTAATTGAGGAATATACCTTAAATTGGGGTGATTCCTTGCATCCCCCGGCTCCCTTCCGGATCGGCAACAGAGAGACAGAGAGCGACAGCGAAAGGCCCTTTTTCTTTTTCGACCATCTGGGGCAAAGTACGTGTAATGCCAGCTTCCAAGAAAATGGGAGATTCCAGAACATTAGGGAACCCTAATATAGTACCCTAAATAGTAGGATCCTTATTCTACGGACTCCAGGCACCCCTAACTTTCGGAAACTCCCAAATGACAAAAGTACACAAGTCGGATCCAGAAGCAGGACGCGACCTGCGATCTCCTGGTTGCCACCTGCATAGACGAAAGCTCTCCGAGCAGCGTCTGCTGGCAGCTATCTACAGTCGCAAGCTTCCCTTACAGCAAACACATGCCTGGGATTGTAACGGTCGGATTTAGCAATCAATATCATGTTTACAGGTCCGACGACCTGGCTTCGGGCAAGCTCGCAACGGAGGTGACGTGCGGCTCTCTGCTGGGTAAGAGTCGGAGCGCCGCACATGGACGGAATTGGGAATGAATAGAAAGGAAGGTGAAACGAGACGAGAAGATTGCAGAAAGCTGTAGCCTTCCGGCCCTATTTTGCCTTGCAGCCTCCGCAGGCAGCTGCATCAACTCAATAATACGACCATGCACCTCCAATGCAACACAAGAGCTGGGGCACTTCGATGCAACTACAAGTAGACGACTCGATAGATACATAGATAAGCGTTCAGGCTGCAGCCCAGCGCACATCACTCCGGACAGCCGAACTACTGAGCACTTGAAACGGTCCAGCCGGACGGAAACACGATAATCTTTAACACCTGCTCTAAATCCGAAACAGGGTCGCGCATTGGCCACCATCAGAGAAAACACTCCGACTCCACCTCCATCTCGGCGCATGTGGTTGCAAAATTTCATAAAGCCTACGCTCGAACCGGAGAAAAGGATCGGCTTCGAGTTTTGGCCTCGACATCGTTGCCGAACCAGCGGAGCTGAGGCAAGATAATAATCAAGCCGGATCGCGCTCACTGGAGCAAGGCTTTGTGGCCTGAGGAGACTTCGATCGTAAGTGCTGCCACTTCCCAGCATCTGGCGGCGAGGAAGCTCGCGGCCAGATCTTCTTGGCTTCTTCCAGAAGTAGCCTGCGGCGCTGCGCGAGAGCAGCCAAACCGCCTGACTCCTCAGGCTCCTCCTGCGGCTCTTTCAATGCTTCGGGCACGTATTCCTGGACCTCGCACTCACACTTTGAGAAAGTGACTTGGCGCGGCTTCTTCTCTGGGGGCACTGCTGATGAAGAGTACGCATCGGTTGCGGTGGTGGACGACTCAGCCGTCAAAGCACCTGAATCTGGTCGTGGCTCTGCTGGCTTTCTCGGCAGCAGGGCTGCGTCCGACATCTCCGGCTTCCGAGGCGAGTCAAGCATGCATGGCTCTGGCAGCAGACAAGAAATGCCGCTGTTTTGAGGCTTCATGGCTGGGGTATTGCGTTCAAGCCGGATGAGGTCTCTTTCATTTTAATGGCTTCGAGCAAACATCGAGCTGATCCGCCAGTGTCCCTGTGCAGCTTTGCTGCTTCCGATGCTTCAGCAGGCAGACCCTGCCTGAAGCTGCAGCACCGAGAAGAGCTCCTTCCCCAAAGGCTTTGGCTTGGCTTTGGATTCAGAGGTCGCGGAGGCTCAAGCTGGGACCCAGAACACCATCCCTTGAAATGATCGCCACTTTAGAGCAGAGCAGAGTGTCCTGGTATGCAGGAAGCTTCTGCATCAGCTCTGCATCCAGTCCTTGAGCAGACCAGGCGGCCCCGAGCGTTGCATGTGACGCAGGGCTCTTGCGAGACGAAGCATGCACTCACGAGGCACAAAGTGCATTCCCGAAAGGCCCAGTGCCGGAAGCAGAAAGAAAAGCCCCGGAGACTGAATGCGAACGAAACGAGCCAGGACATGGTGCAAAAGCCTCTGGTACAGTACATGCATAGGAGGCATAAATAAGTCTGCTCTCTACAAAGAATGGAAACCTGCAGCGTGACACCTCCTCAATCCCAACCTTAAGCAGGTGAAATCCAGCGTCCATCTCGCTCCCGCTCGTGCTGAACAGGTCCCTGCAGTACTCCGTTGAGGTGATCGATGCCCTTCTGGACGCGTTCCTGGCTTTGGAGCCCAACTACTATTACTATTATTGTTAGTATTACTATTATTGTTAGTATTGCGATGATTATTGCTATTACTATTACTATTACAATTACAATGGGAACTGTAAGAGCTTCCTGAACTTTTGGGGGTGGGCTGCCTGGAGGAGTCTACGACGCTCCGAATCTGGAAGCAACTCGGAAAGACAGAGCCCACACTGTAGAAAAAGTCCCCTGCGCGAAGAATACAGACAGCAAACGCTGTGCCCTATCAAACACCCAGCAGCACATGTGGGTTCCTGTCTCAGCTTCCTGGCAGCGACGTTTAAAAATTAGCTCCGCATCAAAACGACGGCCTGGAACATGGCCACCCGTCTTTCTTTCTCCGTCACCGTGACAAGGTCTTGAACGGCGCTGACGACCGTCTTTTTCAATTCCTGCACACAAAGATGTACAGCTCCCGAGCTTTTATTCCTCACATCTTCGAAGATCTTCAACGAACTTCTGGACTAAGCCTTGGCGGTTGCGGAGGCAAGCTCCGATATGTGTAGAGAGACAGAGAGACACAAAATACAGGTAGATAGATAGACACATAGATAAATAGATAGCTAGTCATGCCGTCAAGGCAAGTATGCATGAACGCGTAAAGCTAGCAGCAAGCATGACACCCACGTCCTTCTCGTGCTTGTGCAGACTGCCTTACATGAACGCGAACCGAAGCGAACCCACTGACTTGAAGTGTTGAGTTCTTTGTGCTGTTTTGGGTTTCTGGTCCGGGATCGCATACACCATGATCAGGAGACTGGCCATGGAGTCGCCACCGAACGAGAAGTCTGTAGACAGAAGGACAAGACCCCCGACCCTTGCTGCAGCAGATGTTTTGTTCGAGTAGCAGCACCCGGCGATGTGATAAACGTGGCTCTGCAGCTTGTCTGCTTGGGTGTTACGTTACATTACTTAGGCTCGCAAGCGTATCGTAAGGATTACGCAGTCTGCTCACCAGCGTGCTGATTCTTTGCCCGTCTGAGCAGTTTCTGGCCCTTGTAGTGCGTTGGACATGGCTCACCCTACCTGCACCAAGCCTACAAGTGCGCTTAGGCTTCTCGGCTCTAGGCATCCAGAACCCACACATGCACTGCAACTGCTGTCGGGGAAGTCTGCTGCATCCGGTGCCCTGCTCTCATGCAGCCCTGGCCACCGATCTTGTTGCTGTCCGGCTCCTCCTTCAACATGGTCCTGAGCTGCTGCTGCTTCTTTGAAGTCCGAATCCATGCAGCTGAAGCTTCCCCGGCAACTAGGATGTGCTGCTGCCGGGGTCTCGCAGCTTCTAGATCCTGGTCCTAGCCACATCTCGAAACTAACAAACATCCACCTTGCCAACACAACTACCGCTGCCGTAGAGCAGGCTGCGTGCAGCCTCTGAGAAGATGACAAGCACAGCAAAAAAGATCTGCGGGCCGGCGTCTGCATCGTCGAGAAGCGCTGGACTTTCTGTCCTGTGGTCAGTGCGCCTATTGCCCTGAGACATCTCACCCCTTTCCGTGAAGCCCAGTCCGAGTTTTGTGCGGTGTGGTGGTGAAGGGCATCCAAGCCGTCAAGCTTTCATGGCTTGTGGACTTCACTGGTCAACGGAGGCCGGTGCTTCAGAAACCAAGAGTGATCGCAGCTTCTACTCCACAAAATGCTAAAAAGCGGGCGCCGTCCTGATGTAAAGGCATGGAGCAGATTGGCTTTGGTGTCTCCAGCGTCTTCCTGTGCAGCACAATCGCGAGGGGACCCTTCTTAAAGGGTTTAGGGTTGAAGGTTGAGGGTTTAGGGTTTAGGTGTGCCAGATGGGCTGCCCGGAATGTGGAGCTGCAGGTTTCGACCCTGACCCCCCCTACCTCGCCGAACTCCGCGTGAGAGGAGCCCTCGCTGATGGCGCTCTCGCTGTCCAAGGCCTATCCCAAACCCCTTTCATGGCATCATCCTGATGATCTGGGGCCGACGAACGAACGATTGGGCCCTTTCTTTCGAGCTGGAGGGTCTTCGAGTTATTCCTTCAAGCCACACGCGTCTACATTAACACAAGGCTCCGCCTTGGAGATCGACTCGTCACCCAACGTCGCCAAGGCCGCCGCCGTGACCTTCTTCTTGTCTCCTGCTCTGGAGCCGACAAGGCCGACAAGCAAAGCACGGGACTTGCGGGGCTGCGATAGCAGACTCGGCAAAACCTTTCACTCCCAAGGGGTAGGATTCGACAGCCCCAAAAACTGCGAGCGCCATGGAACAAGGAAGGAGGCCTCGGTCTTCCTCCGCCTCCGTCCCGCCCATGGCTTCGATCGAAGCCCACTCGGCCCGGACGACCCGGGGCTTGAAGATCACCTCTTCTCGCTCACTGGGCTCAGGGATACTCAGGGTTTAGTACAGCTTCATGCAGGAGGCTTCTAGGGGTCATTGCAAGCTATCGAAGAGGCTTGAAGATTCGGTGGCCGAGGGGTGTTTTTGGGCTTCATGGCGTTGGAATTGTTGGAGGCGATGTTTTTTCTCGCTGCCGCATCTTCGCAGCCCCACTTAACTACGCACTCACTCAACAGCACAGGGTGCCTTCTCCATCTTCTTCTCCTGAAGGCCCAGCCGCCCGCAGCTCTGATTGCCCCAAGCCATCATCACCTGATGCCGCGCTCGAGGCTCCGAAACGCGGAGCCACACCAAAACCCAAAAGCTCAGCCTCTCTCCTAACATCAAACATGCCCAACAGCTGGGCCTCTTTCCTGAAATCAAGCATGCCTGAAACCTCGAACCCCAGAAAATTTACCGCCTCTTGCACCATCTTGCTTAAAATCTGTTGTGCGAGAGGTGCAACATACACTCCCCCGCAAGAACATATGCTTCTGCCAATATTAAAACGCGGCAGGGGTGCATCTTAAACACTGCCTTCTTAAGATGCTGTCAAGCTCTGTGTTCGAAAATCCGGGAGGGCCTTGTTCCGGCCATACGTCACCATGTGCGCAGGGCCAGCAGACATCAGGATCGGAGGTTGAGGCAAGTTTCCTCGGCAGTAAAAGGACTGCACATCTGGTAGGAACTGGAATCTGCAAATGTTCTATAAGGCTCTATATGGCTATGCAAAAGCTATATATTAATATCGACATGGTTATGCACAGGCTCTCTTAGGTTCTAGAAGGGTTTTCTACATGCGTTCCATAAGGGTGGCTTGCATGAGGGTGCTACAAGGCTTCCAGATAAGACAGGAGCCCGCCGGGTCGCGCATCCAGGTGAGTCAACCACAGTACTGGGTCACATAAGGATCCCTGTTTAGATACGCAAGAGAGTCGTGCTACAGACATTGACGAGGACCCGAATTTGCAGAACCCCCATGCGCAGTAGCCTGAACAGCAAGACAGGAGCAGTGACGGAAGACGTCGTGCGTTCTCGCGCTCGTCGTCGCCGGAAGCGGTCCCAGACAGTCAGTCGGGTGATAAGCTGGTCAACCCACAGCACTCGCACTGCCAATGGGCAGTTCTCAACGGGCTTGCGAACTTGAGTTTCTCAGGCTGTGGATGGTGCCAAGCTGCGTATGATTTCAGGCTGCGGCGACTCCTGTCAATTGACTTCCAGCGTTAATTGAAGCCCGCACATTGAAACACGGAACGCACGCATGATTGACAAACTGTTCCAGCAAATTCAAAACCTTCGTCACAACACACAGAAGGTCGCAGAAGCTAGCAGATCGATTGCGTCTCAAACAAGATCGACTCCGAAGCAAGGCGCCGCCCGTGCACAGCTTCGCCGGATTTGTCAAGATTTGGAGGATCGCCTGATGGAAAATGAAACTACCACATGGCTCTGCAAAACCCAAGGCAACTCTCCCCCTTGAAACCCTACACCCTAAACCCGAAACCCCAAACCCGAAACCCTAAACTCTAAACCCTAAACCCGAAACCCTAAACTCTCAACCCCAAACCCCAAACAAACCCTAAAGCGAAAAACGGCCTCCCAAACTCCGAAGGCTCCTTGCGGCCGCCATCGAGGCCGATTTGGCCACTGCGGTTATCGCCCCAGGCATAAACCAGGCCTGTGGAGCGCTTTTAGGGGTTTAGGGTTTAGGGGTTTAGGGTTTAGGTCTTGTGTCCAATGGTCTTGCAAAAGTATAAGGGGCCTTAATAAACAAGTAATATATTCTACTATACAATTTTAGGGCCCGTAGGGGTTGTACTATGCCTTAGAGATGGAAGCCGAATGAGACTCCTACACGACAAGTTCGTCACCCGACAAGTAGATGGGCTCGCAGGGTTCCTTCTTAAATCGCCCCTTTTCCCTCCGCTGGTTGCACAATGTCGAGAAAGCCTAGGATCGGCTTCGTTTAGGCTTAGGGTTTAGGGTATGAGCACAAGCATCCTGTGATACTGTTCGCAAGTGGACCCTGAAACACCCTTCCGCTTTCCCCACCCCCCGAAGGCGTCCTGCGGATGTCACGATCATGTTGGTCAAATCAGAGGTTGCCTTAGGCGGTAGTAACGCTTCAAGAACCTAAAGTTTACAACCCTTGGGCGTAGATGCTTGCCATCGACCTACACGAGGCTTGTAGAACTTTGTGCCTTCGGGGTTAACCTTCTAGCCAGTGTGAACTCCGACTGAGTTTTGGGGGAAGATGACGGCAGCGAAGATGTTCAGAAGTAAGATGCATCTGCGTCAATCTCCAAACGTAACTAGAGGTATCTCTGAATCTCCACTCTCACTCGTAGTTGTAGATTCCTCATGTCGCAAAACCTAACCATGTCATAGCGGGAGAAGCATAAGGCGGCCACCACAAGTGTCACCTTTGGCTGACCGTCGATCTGCATGAACTTGATTGGCACCTGAAACGGCAAAGTGCGGATCACCACAAGTCGCCCAGGAGCTGGCGATCTCGGCAAACTTGCTGAACTTGCCAACAGAGACGCTTACATCATGACAGAATGTCAAAGCACGGATCAGAAGCCCTCACCGAAGACCTAGAGTCCGACTCCCGGCTTCCAATAGCCCCTTGGCTTCTCTGGTGCCTTCGCGTGCTCGTGCTCTCCAATGCAGCGCCCCCGACCCCAGACCTGCGGAGCTTGAAGCTTTGAGGCTTCGGGCTTTGGGTTCAAGGCTCAACTTCTGACGTCGGGGGACTCGGAGAGCTACACCCCTAATATATATATATATATATATATATACACACAGAAAACAACACATATATATATATATATATGTATGCTACCCCCCCCCCTCCAGGACCTACCTCGAAGCCTCTTCTTGTACCGTCTAGACGACGTTACGACTCCACTCCGAACAAAAGTCTTGTATTGCGTAGTCTTCCTTGTCTACGACGACACAACACCGTTCGAACCAAGACGATACCACAAAGTATTGTCTAATGTCCTCTGTATGCTACGCCATTAAGCAGCGGGCTCCTCCTGATGTTTCGTTTTGGAACCGTGATCCATAAGGTATTCTGTAAGTTAGGGTACTCCACAAGGTATTATACAAAAGGTATTCTGTAGCCTATATTTTGGAAGGTATTCNTGTAAGTTAGGGTACTCCACAAGGTATTATACAAAAGGTATTCTGTAGCCTATATTTTGGAAGGTATTCAAAAGTGTATTTTATATGAAATTCTTTAGGGTGCATAGAGAGTATTTTATGAGGTAGTTGTAAGGATATTCTTCTTCGTTCCTGATTTCTTCATCGGAATCCCTTACCCAAAAGCTGCAATTCAACTGGAAATTCTCAGATCTTGGGCTCCGGCTGGCTTTCCATATTTAAAACTCTTATCTATCGGGTGCTTTTTAAGGTACTAAAAGGCACTGTGTAAGTACTGTATATGGCATACATAAGGTGTACAGGATGTATCAAACAGAGGCGGTCTTCTTCAAAGTATTCTACAGGGCATTACAGATGTTATTCTATAAGGTGTATGTAGGGTACATCGTGGAATTGTATAACAATATTCGATGAGGTAGTTTAAAAGGTGTTCTATAGGGTATGTACAGCGTGTATTTCATAAGAGTTCTGTTATCTNTGTATAACAATATTCGATGAGGTAGTTTAAAAGGTGTTCTATAGGGTATGTACAGCGTGTATTTCATAAGAGTTCTGTTATCTGTATGTATCCTTTACCAGATAAGCATCGATTTTTCACGGAGTGTTCCTACATCCTTGATTCCGCATTGTCTTCATTTGAATGCCTTACCAAATAAACAACATTCAACTGGTGAACTCTCAGATCTTGGGTATGCAAGGTATATGTAGGGAATGTAGNTACATCCTTGATTCCGCATTGTCTTCATTTGAATGCCTTACCAAATAAACAACATTCAACTGGTGAACTCTCAGATCTTGGGTATGCAAGGTATATGTAGGGAATGTAGGGGGTATTCTGTCAGGTATTACCGTATTTTATATGGATTTCTTTAAGGTTTGTAGAAACGGTATTCTGCAAGGTATCCTACAGGCTATTCTCCGTTATTCCTCATTTCTTTCAAAGACGCCCCTTGCTCAATAAGCGGCAAGAAACTTGGGCTCCTTCTGATTTCCCCGATATAAATCCTGATTTATAGGGTTTCTGTGGGGGAGTATCCCAAAGGGGATTCTCAAGGGTTTATACAAGGTATACGGGGAGTATCATGTATAGGGTTATTTTGTAGGACATCAAGTATTCCAGACGGTATTCTATGAGGCTTCTATAGGGTATATAGCAGAAAAGCTTCAAGGTATTCTATGGGGCATTCTGTAGGGCATCTATAGGATATCCCCAAAAGTATCGTGTAAGGTATTTTATAGGCTAAAGGGTAGCTCATAAGGTATATACAAGGTATATGCCTTATAAACTCTGTATGGTACGTCGTAGGGTATTTTCTATGAAATTCTGCAAGGTGTATAGAGGGGTATTCTATCATGTACTTTAAAGGATATTCTTTTACAAGCAGGTTCCTGATTTCCGTCATATGAACCCGTTACTCAACAAGCTACAACCCAATTGGAAATTCTCAAATCTTCGGCTCCGACATCTAGTCCTTTGCATGCCGGTGCTGTCGTTGCGGATGGACTTGGATTTGATGT
>BGNK01002668.1:49298-88102 GCA_003297005.1 Symbiodinium sp. clade A Y106
TCCCAATGCATGCCCAACCCTTCCCCAGCCCCACTCAGCCCTAACGGGCCCTACTCGGTTGTTTCAGAGTAATTTAATTGAATCCCAATGCTTTAGTAGAAATTCGTAGTCTTAGAGTACTTTTATTGAATCCCAATGCATGCCCAACCCTTCCCCAGCCCCACTCAGCCCTAACCGGCCCTACTCGGTTGTTTCAGAGTAATTTAATTGAATCTCAATGCATGTCCAACCCCTCCCCAGCCCCACTCAACCCTAACCGGCCCTACTCGGCCCTACTCGGCCCCACTCTGCCCGAACCGGCCCCACGCGGCCCCACTTGGCCTATCCTTGTAGCCAGGGCCCAGTCTTAGAGTAATTTGCCCAACCCCTCCCCAACCCCACTCAGCACTAACCGGCCCTACTCGGCCCTACTCGGCCCCACTCGGACGCGGCCCCACTTGGCCTATCCACCAATGCATGCCCAACCCCTCCCCAGCCCCACTCAGCCCTACTCGGCCCACTCGGTCCCACTCGACCCGAACCCGGCGCCACGCGGTTCCACTTGGCCTATCCTTGTAGCCAGAGCCTAGTCTAACCCCTCCCCAAGCCCACTCCCTCTATCCTCGTAACCCCTCCAACCGGCCCCGCACGGCCCCACTTGGCCTTGTAGCGGCCTAGCCCTGCTGGACCCACTGCCCGAACCGGCCCCACGCCCCACTTGGCCTCTCCTTCTTCAGCCAGGGTGAATCCCAGTGCATGCCCAACCCCTCTACAACCCCACTCAGCCCTAACCGGCCCTACTGGGCCTCGGCCCCACTCGAACCGAACCGGCCCCACGCGGCTTGGCCTATCCTATGCATGCCCAACCCCNCTACTCGGCCCTACTCGGCCCTACTCGGCCCCGCTCGGCCCCACTCGGCCCGAACCCCCCAGGCGGTTCCTTTCGGTTTTGGGGTCGGCGGCATTGGCGGCAGCCATTAAATAATTTAAGGTATATTCCCACAATTAAGGTACATTGGAGTTTCTGGGTTCTGGGCCCTGGCTTGGATTCGACGCTTCGCTGCTCGGGTACGTTTCTTTTCTTTGATTCGGTTCTAGGTTCAGGCTTCACGGTGTCGGGTTCAGGCTGACCCCTCGGGGTTTCTCAATTGCTCCCACGCCGTCTTGCCGAGGGCTTCTGCGAAGCTGCGGTGCAAGGGTCGAACCCGGCCTTCGGCACCCAGCTGTCCTGCAGAGTGCACGTTGCTTCGGAAGTTTTCGAGGGTTAGCGTAGGGAGGGTTGTTGGCTTGGGGGCTTGGGGTTTCGAGTTTTCAAGAAGACTCAGATATTGGGACGTATCAACTCCGAGATGCGCAGCTTCCAGGAGGAATCTCGAGCCCAGACCCCTCTAACTTTCGGGCCTGGGGGTTCGAGTCAAGGGACGAGGCTGGTGCTTCTAGTCTTCTCTGTGAATGAACAGTCCTCTTTACTCTTTAAAAAATGGCAGAGGCCACAAAGAATGCCCGCGCTGTCGCTCCTGAAGACTGCCAGTGCCCAGCTGACCGCGGGCCCCAGAGCCCCAGGTATACAGCCTTGCAAGGATGAGGGAAGTTCGTGTTTTTTTTTGGTGTTTAGGGTTTAGGGTTTAAGGGTTTAGGGAAGTTCGTTTTTAGCGGCAAGGAAGAAAGTTCAGTCAGTATGCTCAACTGTACTGCCACCACCGCTGCTGAAGCGTCCGCCCAACAGCACGAGGTCTACAAGAAGCTAGCAATGCCAAGACTAGCAGAGAATGAACCTGCCTGCAACAGATCAGAAGCCCCTCTAACCTTCCGGCCGAGGACGCGCCCTGCCAGGACACGGCGGCGGTGAACATGTCGCCACCTCGGCGAGCAGTTTGCTTCCCGCCCCGGCAGCAGCTGAGAGTGTTGGGACCGGACGGGAGCCGAGAAAACGGAACGGAGGAGTTCCGGAGACTGGAGACTGGAGACAGGACGACATGTCTGTGGGGAACCACGGCAGAGCACAATCAAGCTCAGACTCAACATAAGAAGAATTCACCAACGGCAAGAACTCAATAACCAAGCCCGGGTTCGGTTCGAAGGTCTGCAGTCGAACTAGGACCCAGGTCCAGCGTTTCAGGCTCAGGGAGGGCAGCGCTTAGGGTTTAGGGCCAGTTTAGGGGGTTTAGAGTTTAGGGGTTTAGTAGGTTTAAGCACAAGAAGAATCATGGTGTCGAGATGAGCGGCACTTGAGCTGGGCGATCTCCCAGCCTTGCCTTCCATTGCCAATGGCGCTTGTGCCAGCCGTGCGCTTCCTCAGCAAGGATAACGTAGGGAACCAACAAAGCACTTAAACAACAACTGTAAGGTTGGGATATCTCATGATATCCCGTACTCGCCTCTTCAAGTAAGCCAACAAGGGGTTCTATACCCTTTCTGTTTGGGTTTGTTTTTGGCATTTGTCGGCTCCTGATAACGTAGTAGCGGATTTTAAAGGTTCACAGAGTTTTCAGCACCCCTCGGCTTGGAGTCCCAGAGCTTCAGTCTGACCAGCGACCTTGCGGTGTCGTGACTTCAACCATTGTCGGCTCTGAAGCTTCTTCGTCTCTCCCTGCATTTCCTGGTACAGTCCCAAGAACCCATATCAATATAGGAGCCTTAATAATTACCAATACTATTTTGGGGGTCCCTTATGAACAAGTGCCTACGTTGCTGGGCTTGAGGCCTTGACATGAAAGTATCTCTTCACCGTATCCGGAGTTCTTATGTAGCAGTTATGCAGCTGAGCATCATGGATCGCTCCGCTGGGTCTTCCAAGGTCCTGGACAAGCCAATGAACCCACAATTCAAAGACCACAAAACGAGCTGTCCACTACAACACTCTGTAATTATGATTCTTTTTGACAAAATATCAACAGTATTACTTTCCTTTTAGTAGGATTGTTCCTCATATTTCTAATTACTAAGCATATTGTTGTTGTTATACACTTCGTGCTTTTCGGTCATTACGCCACGGCTTCTCACCAGTGCGGGTCCTCTTCTGCGCATTGCTCGGGGACCGAGGCTGGAAAGCTTTGTCCGCTGACCTGTGATGCGTTGTTGCCCCAGAGGTTCTAGGGTTTTAGGGTTCTAGGGGTTTTTGGGTTCTAGAGTGGTTCTACGTAGGGTTTAGGGATGCTTAGGATTGAGGATTCTAGCGTCTAGGCTCTAGGCATGTATAGGCCCATGCCCTGCTCTGGGCTCCCGGAGCAAACAAACGCAGATCTGCAACCCCGGTACCCCAAGAGTTTAGGGTTTGGGGTTTTAGGGTTTTTACCCCCCGACCTGTCAGTGTTGCGCAGCTTCGTGGCAAAGCCATGCGCCCCGGGAAGCTTGACGGGCAACTTGTGATTCTTGGAAGCCCCTGCGCTGCACTGGAAAGGATTCGGGTTAGGTCCCGCAAGCATGACTGTGCTTGAAGGGAGCTTTGCAGCTTCACCTGTAGGAAGCTCTTCACTGGGACATAGAGGCAACTGTAAAACTAATCACGAACCAGCAATCGCACGACAAGCTACGTCTTCCACTGCAGGATTGCTGTCTTACCTTTGCAATGGAGCTGGCTTGCCGCGAACTCGCTTTGCGCCTGTGCCCAACCGACCGGAGGAGCCCTGACCGAAGGAGATGAGCTCCCCATCCTCCATGAGGACCTCAGCTAATGGATAGAATTCTGATGCCGGCACGATCTCCCGGCGGGCCAAGGCTTTTGTGTTGGCTGCAACGAGAGAGCTGTGTGCGGCACTGTTCCGCTAGCATGAATTCCGACTTAGAGGTCTTCAGCTATGCACTGCTGCACAGAGCTGCCTTATGTCGATTACTGCCGAAGCCGCCCGTTCATCAGTAGAGTAACAACATCCTGTTGCCGCTCTGACTGGCGAGGATGGGCTTCGGTCTTCGTCCAGCATCTGATAATATCGAGTCTCGGTCGAATTCAAAAAGAAATGCTTGTGCGTATGCAGGCCTGTATCTGTTGATTGTGTATGTATTATGTAACAATGTATGTACACATGTATGTAAGTCTGTAGCCTGCGCGTGCATGCCTGTAAACATTTACTCAAATATTTGTGTATGTGCCCATCGATCCATCCATCTATCCATCTATTGATCTATCGATCCTCTGTCGATTCTTTACTCAATCCACTGGCCATCGGAATCTTCAAATCCCAGCGTCCAGGGTGTGGTAGGGCCCAGCAGCAATCTGCAAGACCTGCGCCCGACCTCGGCCGTGACTGGGCCCAGGAGTCTGTTTCAGGGGCTCTTTCGGTCTTTGGGCTTCAGCGTGGCGGGTTGAAGCGCTGAGGGTTTCAGGTTCACTACCACTGCGTTTAGGGCGTTTTGGACGTTTTTGCCCCAAGCTCTGGTAAGCTGGCGACTGTGTTCTTCCAGTCCCACAACCAGCGGAGTCGGGGAGACACCCCCGCCCACCTCGGTGTTTCGGACTGAGTTCTACGGGGCTCCAGTGCCTAGCCTTCGTCCGCTAGGTTTGCCCCTTCGACATCGGAGAAGTTGAGACAGGCTTGCGAAGTGTTCCGGCAGAGCTCAAGTGACAAAAGACGGCTTCCATACCTCGTTGGTCAAGTAGCAGCAGAAGCTGGCTTGCATACTGCATGCGTGTGAAACACTACTGGATTCTAGTCAAACTTCACCCAGCTCAAGACAACCAGTCCCAAAGCTTGCAGGAGAAAGCATGCCCGTAGCTGCAGAGCAATTGTCTCATGCAGACCCTACGTTCGCAAAATCTGAAAGTTAGACGGGGGCAACGCTTCCGTGCACTCGAAATACCAAAGGACAACCCTGCCTTGTTGCCCAGAGCTTCGCCGTAGCCTTGGCTTGTATGTACGTATCTGTAGATATATATATATATATACACACACACATATGTTCAACCCGCCTGATGTTCAACCCCCAACCTTCTGCCCCTCAGGGGAGAGGTAGGAGAGGAAGGTGCGCTCCACATCACGAAACCGGGATGCATGCCTATGCATATGGGGCTCCTGCTTATGACGCGGCAATCCGAAGCTGAAAAAGCGGCATTCATTTACTCATCCTCATTCCGAACTGTAGGAGATGGCCATGGTTCCGGCAGGGCTTTGTCTCACATGCAGAAGACCAGGGCCGGCCCTGAAAGAGCTTTAGAAACCCCGGTAGCTTAGGTAGAGTTATGAGTACCCGAAAAGGGATCCTAATTGAGGTTATGATACTTTAAAGTGTGTCACCCGAAGGAATCGAAGGAAGCCCTCCGAATGCTCAGAATCGAGCCAGTTCAGCCATAGGGCCCCAGGTGTAAAGAGCTTGGCTTCGACCCGTACCCACCAACGCTACGCTGTGGAAGCTGCCAAGGGCCAGCTGCATGACCTGAGAGTTGTTTAGGTTAAGTTTAGATGCAGGGGATCCCCGGCTGAAGCTTGTTGCAGAAGCCACGGGGATGGTAGGAAAGAGCTACCCTCGCCAAGATCTCTGAGACTCAAAGAATAGGAAGCTGCTGCTGGGCTTCTTGGGCCATGTGCGGCTTGCGGAGCATCGGATCTTTCGGCCTTCCGTTTTCACCCAGTTGGCCGCTTAATTTGGGCCGAGTTACTGGGAGCTCCTCTGGGATCGGTATCCTGCCAAAACTAGTGAGGGGCGTTTGAAATCTGGACGGGCTGTTGGGAGAACTCACGGAAATCTGGGGTCCGGGTCCTCCGAGGCAGCGGCACATCAATGGGCTCTCCCAACCCCAGGCGGCCGTAGGAACCGAGGCCCCACATCCAGAGGCCACCTCCAGGACCGGAATTGGGGTGGGGGCTGGGAGATATGGGCACTCCAAAACCCTAAATCCTAAAACCCATAAGCCCTATAGATTCCTTAAAGGAACCCGAAAAGGAAATCTTGAAGGAACTCTGAAGCCCATGTCCCATCCAGGTCTGAAACGTTACGAACAGGAGCAAGCCCAGGAAAGTCTCCAGAAACTTGGCAGCCTAAGAGCCTTTTGGGATCTTCAAAACTGAGGGACGGAAGCGGGATCCCAGGGTCTACTGTAGATGAAAGGTGGCGGGAAGAAGCGGTAAGGTCCCACGGATAAAGTCTCAGTCCGAACGCTCGACTTGAATACGTTTAGAAATCTCAAGCCATCCATGGCAGCGCCAAGGATCCGTTCATATCCACCACGCCGGTGTGTGCTTCTCCAGCTGCTGAGAGGGCGACCTTCGTCGTCTGGAGAGCATCGACCTCACCGGGTAGGCAGACCATGCACGCTCTTCCATGGACATTTTAGACTTGAGGCGCTACAGTAGGCGCCCCAGCTGGGGGGTTTAGTTCCTTTAAGGAAGCTCTCGCCATCTTCAATGTGGTAACCCCTCGAGGCCGGAGGGGTCTTTCGCCCTCCACTGAAGTTCCTTGCCAGGCCCAGGCACCACCACTGGCACCAGCACTGAGTCTTCGTCGTGGCCGAGACCCAGTCGCCCTGCCCAAAAGCTTTCAAATCAACGCTGAGACTTTCGAATTCAGCGGCCGACACCGGCGGTGTCTGAGAAGCAAGCTGAAATGAAAACGCACATGGCGACGCACAGCACGGAATCGATCAACTACACTACAGGTTCATCATAGCCCTGGGCAACAGCACAAACATGCACAAACTTAGCAGGGACCGTCAGCACATATACCGTATTCTGGTGCTGGCCGTACGTCGAAGCGCAAGCTGGCCGGCCGGAGTTTTGTCTTGGGAGTCTGGTCACATCTGGCCTTCCGCGTTGCAGCCCCACACGTAGACCTTCCCACCTGTGAAACCGAGAGCAGAGAGCCAAGCAGTAACTGAGGGCTTGGCTTGGCCGCTGCGCGAGGCACCCGAGCCCCCCGTTGCCTGAAGTACTTCCCATCTTGCTGTCCTTCACAAAGGACATAGGAAGGGTTCAGCGCAGGGCAATTGCTGTAAATTTGCGGGGTTCTGTCGGGGGCTCCTTTGCACTGACGAACATCGAATGCTGGCTGCCGGCGGCCATGTGAGCAACCAACACCTCACAGGGAGATAGGACCGAAAAGCAAAGACAACACCCCGAAACCCTCAACCTGCAGAGCAGCAGACAATGACAATGCAGTTCACGAGCTCTCCAAAGCCGGAACTCCGTCAAACCTCGTGACCACTCACTTGCCTGCCCTCCCTTGATGGCGGGCATCACCACCCGCTCTGCAGACAACACGTCACCCACGCGTCCAACACCGCATTGGCCGCTGCCGTTCTGGCCCCACCTTCGCAGGGTTCGGGGCAGCGGGGAACTGAGAGCACCGAGCTGAAGACTAGAGATGCTCAAGCCGGGAACCGAAGCAGCCTTTTCCGCTAAGCAGCCATGTTCCTAGCTTACGTTCATGAGAACTCTTCAGGGAAACTGCTTGCCTGAAAACAGAGCCTGAAACGGAAAGCTCTAGGTGCAATCAAACTTGAGGTCAATGGAGGGCCCGGGGATGGAGGGCTACTTGCGGCCCGAGGCACGCGTAGATCAGGCCATGCATGTCCAGCACCATGCTGTGATCCGAACCACAAACAATACGCACTACGGCGACGCCCTTCCCGATCGGAATGGGCTTGGGGGTCGGAACGTACCAGATGTCTTCCACCTCGGGCGTATCATCGTCGTCTGCATCCGGGTTTCGGTAGCCTTGCCGCCCTCGGTTTCCCAGCCCGCAGCCGTAGACGTCCCCCGCCGGCCCAAGGCCGTTATGTGTCTTCCTTAAAAAGAGCGTGTGGCTGTGGCCGCAGGCGACTTCGTAGACACCTGGCAGCGCCTCGAAATCTGGGCAGCGGATGTGGCTTGGGACGTTCGCAGAACGGACCTCCTCCCCTAGGCCCACTACGCTGTAGACGTTGCGCCCCCAACCGTAGAGCATCGGAGCGGTATCCTCATACAGGTACTCGCCGGGAGAGGCCAGGTTGGAGATGCTGACACCTCGGCAAAATTGACTTCACGAAAGGGCATCCGGGAATCCAGGCTTTATAAAGAAGCTCAGACTCAGGGGGACAGGCGAGGGAACAAGGATTCCGAACCTGGCTCCCACAAGTCAAGCACAAGATGTTTTCCAGCCGTGGCATGCCTGGAGCTCTATGATAGCATTGCTGGTCAATGCAGGTCCGGAGCACTGTGGTGAATCCCGCAGCCGATCTTCTTCGGTGGGCCCGCATACGCAAACTGAGCAGCATGGACCGCCGAGTCCATCTTGCCTGTTCGGGGCTACGGCAAACACCATTCATGTTTCGAGCTCTGTTGCTGTCTCTTGAACCTTCTTACCACGAGAATCTAGACACGTGTCCTTAGGCTGAACCCCAGCACCAGCGAGTAAAATTCACAAAAGCAGGGCTTTGTCAGTTGCGTGCCACTGTCGGCTGGTGTACTTCAGGCTCAAGACATCGGTGATGAAACGCATCCTGCAACATTGAACCCTTCGGTATCAAGGCTCCACACTCCACACTGATTGGGGTCTCTCTGAATCAGCCCCGGAGTTAAACCGGAATGCAAAAAAGCAGGTGTGATTTTTTGGGGGTTTTGGCGCAGGCCACGACAAACCACGTCCCTCCTGGTCAATCTCCTATGCCAGGTGGAAGCCCTGCATCCCACTAGCACACTGCTCAAAACTTCCTGCCTGCTGCGACAGCGGTAGGGAACGCATCTGGGTGCACGCCGGCATTCCGCACGGATAAGGTGAGAGGTGGGCCCTTGCAGGCTAAATTCTGGGCTGCGGTCAAGGGCTGGGTTTGGTCTGTGCTGCTTGCAAAGAGTCACGCTGCACGCTAGGAACATACTGTAGCTTTGTCAAGCTAAAACAGATGGCGCCACATGTCTACGGCCTACGGATCAGGGGACAAGAAAAGCAGCTGCGACCTGCAACATGCTGTGACACAGCACCCTCCAGTTCCCGAAGCCTGGCGGATGATCTTACCAAACCCCCAACAGAAGCTGAAAAAACATGAAACCTCCGAATCACCCAGCACCAAGCGCAGGTGCAGTAGAACTTCAAATGCTATGAAGCTCATCCTCAAGTTAGAGCTACATCAGTGCGGCTAATTCCACGGATCCAGCCCGAAAACGTCAAAGACCGCAATGTACAGCGCGGGTGCGCGGCTGACACATTTCCAGCAATCATTTCTACATCTCTGCATCGAAAACATCGAATAACTGATGTCGGTTGCCATCCCGGAAAAGAGTGTCGGACAAAACCAGATTGAACAAACGGACTGCGGAACCTCCAAGCGGCACATCCAGCAAGAGAGCATGCAGAGCTTCGGTGCGCTTGGGCCGGAGCCAAAGGATCATGAGGTTGCCCTTTTCAGGCAGACATTTCATCTTGGAAGGACTTTGGAAGTTGGAACGCACGGGTTTGACTCGTACACGTTGACGACTCTTCAGTCTTTTCTCCAAACCCTCAGATCGTTCCATCCCACGTTCCTGAACCACCAAAAAACTGCCTTGCCAAAGAAGCACGAAACAACCCACCTAGCCGCCCTAGCCAGCTTCAAAGGTCCCTAAACCCTATACCCTGAACCCTAAACCCTCAACCCTAAACCCTTTACCCTCTTCATCCCTCTTCAAAGGTCCCTCTCCGACCCGGGGACCTCCTTGTCCAAGACACGCCGGCCGATGCGAAGCGCTCCCTTCTCAATGACGGCCACGCCGGCCTCCGAGAAAAAGCACCCAGGGCGCAAAGACCTACGGCTTAAGGTACCAGTATAGTAGTAGTAGTAGTAGTAGTAGTAGTAGCAGTAGTAGTAGTAGTAGGAGGAGTAGTAGTAGCAGTAGTAGTAGTAGAAGTAGTAGTAGTAGTAGTAGTAGTAGTAGTAGGAGATAGTATAGCATAGTATAGCACAGTATAGTATAGTATAGTATAGTATCATTATAGTATCATTTTCGTATCATTATAGTATCATTTTCGTATCATTATAGTATCACTATAGTATTATTCGTATCATTATAGTATCACTATAGTATTAGTATATTATCATTATTGTATCATTATAGTGTGAGTATATTATCGTTATAGCCATATTATATTGCCATTGTTTGGGGTTTTAGGGCTCTGGAGCCTCGGATGGATCGGAAAGGAGCTGCGGTTTTCAGATGGTTCCCGAACGGCGAAAGGGTTTAGGGTTTTAAGGTTTAGAGTTTAGGGGTTTCGGGGCTTAGGGTTTAGGGTTTAGGGAACCTGGCAGAAACAGGTATGAAGTATGTGCAGGGTCCCAGGATGTAGACCAAGGGACCTGCGGCGTTGCAAAGGAGGCGCAAGGCCATACATCGCAGTGCCACGCCGACATGATCTTCAACAGTGATCGCAACTTCGTGGCAGAAGACATGCCCCCGTCCTGCTCGCATCTCTCGAGGCATTGGGAGTCCCGACACCTAAGTCGGAATGCCCGAAAAGCAGAACATGCTGAGTGTGATTCGGCTCCAGTTAGCACCGCACCGCGCTTGAGTCTCGTCAAAGCGACTTCACCCATAGGCCCCAGATCCCAAGCACGCAACTCCACGCTCGGAGCGATGACCAGAAGTGATTCGCAAGGCTCTCATGCGCTCTCGACTGCTGGCTGGGAAAACTCCGGGATGTGTGGAACACACCAGCGCAGGCTGCCGCATGGTCGTATACCAGCTCCATAGCGGCCAAGTAGCATTGCTCGGCCACCCCCAGCTCGTGCGGCATAGTCGACCTGGCCACAAGCCCGACACATTCAGCTACTATTTTGGTGGTTCCTTATGATAATTATAGTATAATGGACCCCAAAACCCTAGTCTAATTATTCAGGCCCTTGGAATCAAGGTGCCTATTCACTCGAGCCCCCATCCCGTAACGAACCATCTACCCTCAAGCCTCAAAGAAACATGCTGAATTAACAGGCGAAGGTCCAGCTCAGAAGGACAGACGCCTGCTTCAGCTTTTGCGATCCCCATGCGCACCACCCACTTGCCCCACTGTGACCCAGAGAAACACAGGCCTTCCATTTGAGGACCCTGTTGCCATCCTTGTCAAGCGTGAAGCCTGGGCATCGACAATCTCACTACATGAAGCTTTGAATGTCGATCGGAACCAGCGCCACACGTACCACCTGACCTTCGAACCTGAAACTCAAACAAGTTTATCTACATATGTGAGTGATGTGTGTGTATATACCCATGTGTTTCAGTTCATGCGTTTGCAAGTGTGTACACATAGACTGATATGAACGGTTATAGAATAAATATCTACTTAAGCTTAACCTCCCACATTCCGTGACTGAGCCGAACGCACTCCCATATTCTGAGATTATCCGCTTTGAAGCTCTAGGGGCCTCCTTTTTCTTTCCCACATGCAGACAACCTGCCACCAAACAGGAAAGCTGGCTCTGACAAAAAGGAGTTCCTTCGATTCTGCTTAGATGAAACAGGAGCTCCCTTACATCGCCAAAAAATAAGAGCGAACTCTTGCTTGTATCACTACAATACGACACATAGCTACTCTATCTCTCAGGGCTCTTTCGAATTCCGGAAACAAGGTTTTGCTATTTCTTATTGACGAGACCTCAATTTCTCCTTTTCAAAATGGAAAGCCACAGCAGCACCTGTGCCCTCAATTTTCGGGACTGGGAACCACTGCAACAGGCATGAGATTTGGGCAGATCATTGTAAAGAGAAGCAACTCGTTCAAACTCTTCAACGCACGACACAGGGGGACTATGGTAGGAGATTGACCATGCGTATGCTGTCTGCGTCTGTGACGTACAAGCCAAGTCCCAGCTAGCAGAAAAAGGAGCTTCGATAACGGTCTCAAACCAGTGTTTGAGCTCTCAACTTGCATATCGGCCATGCTCCAGAGTTTTCAAATCTCAATACCACCCCCACCCCCACCCGGCCAACAGCGAAACCGAAGAGCAGAAGCCTTCCAGCTCCTCCCTCTGAGGGGACCCAGGGGTTTCTGAAGGAATCCGAGCCCTGAGCGGCTTTCGTCGACGTCCTTCTCCTGGCTCCAGAGCATCTACAACACCGGGGTGTGGGGTTCTTACATAATCCCTTACTGGGTTTAAGTACCCAAAAAAATCTCAAATGCTATCCAACTATGACAAAGGTCTACTCGACACATCCAGCCTTCCGAAAGACCAGGAACGAACACGCAACACTGGAAAATCAGGTGAGCTCGCCTTCGGTGGGCTCGCTTTCGGTGGACTGTCTTTGTCTGCCGCTTGGCGCGCCTCCGGGTTTTGTTTCATGTACAGATCTCATGGGTCAGTTTGTAAACTTTCTCGGGAAAGCTTTGAAACCCTTGTGAGATGACGCACTTGCAATTTGGTTGGCCTCCTTCGACGGTGTGCGCAGATCCTGGTACTTTGAGTCTAGGGTCAAAATGCAGGAGGAGAAACCGTCTCTTCAGAGATCCCCGATGCAAAGAACAGTTGCGGATATATATATATATATAGAGAGAGAGAGAGATGCACACATGCGTGCTATAGTGTGTGTGTGTGTATAAATATATTTGCAAAAATATATATATATATATATATATAACTCCTCATCCATCTTCAGCTCTTCCTCCATCACTCGCTCGAGCTCCTTCTCCAAGTCCGATTCCTGGGACGGACCCAGCCGCTGGGACGATGGAGCCTAATGGGCACCAGTACTTAGGTCGGGAAAAGGTTTCGCTTGCCACAACAATCTGAAACGTGGACACTGCAAGTCCGCAGCCAGCCTCGTCCGGCCCCCTCATGGCTGCCTCCATTACCTTCTCCAGCTCCTTATCTATGCCAAGGACCTGCACAGGTTGCAAAGCTTGCTCCTCTCATCTCCTCTCGGCAACGAACTCCTGCGTGCGACAATGCCCGCTTCAAGGAATCCGGGCAAGACAAAACACTCCAACCTCGCCGCTCTTCTCGAGCTCAGTCTCCAAGGTCGCCGTGTCGTCTCCATCCTGGACCGGATTGCAGGGCTCCCCACCTACGGACCTGCAGGCCCGAGGCCTTTCTGAAACCAAGCACAGGCTCCGTGACAGCCCAAGCTGAATGTAACAAGGGCTGATCCGAAATCTCCTGTTTCTGTCATCAAATCTTCCTACTGCAGTACGGCACCTGAGCCATCGTCGGCTCGACCGCCCCCTTGTCCGCCACATCCACCTGTTCCCGACGGTTACTGCAGGCTACAAAGGGCCCCAGAAAGCTTCGAAAATGCAACTGAACTGTAGCCAAAGCCTCATAAGCAGAGCAAGACCTGAGACCTTCAATAGCAAGCACGGACTCAGACACAAAATCCACACACTCCCTATGCGGTTGGAAAGCAAGTTGAAGACTACGGAAGTCTTGTGTGACAAGCATAGAAGAAGCTAGGCTTGAGCACACTTGATTTCGTCTGCAAGCTCGAGGTCAAGACATTGGCTGAACACTCGACGACTGAGTTTCCTCCTCGGCTTTCCTGGCACCCTGGTCCCGAATTCATTACAGGCTCCTGCGGACATGACATGAAAGCAATAGCACTTCGCCACACAAGCAAACTTACCAGAGAAGCAAACTCGTCGAGGGCCAGCACCCGACCTCTGGAGCGGCAGGCGACAATTCCTCCATTGCTGCATCCACTTCCTTCTCCAGCTCCTTCTCCAGATCCAGCTCCTGCACAGGTTAACGAAGGTTCTGTTGTCTGCTCTTTGGCCAAAAAGCAATCCCCGTAACACGAAATGATCCAACCTCTCCGCTCTTCTCGAGCTGAGTCTCCAAGAAGGTCTCCATGTCGTCTCCATCCTCACCGGACTGCAGGGCTTCGAAACCACCCACGGAGGCTCAATTATCCGAGGCCTTT
Organism: Symbiodinium sp. clade A Y106; assembly: GCA_003297005.1. Lineage (NCBI taxonomy): Eukaryota > Dinophyceae > Suessiales > Symbiodiniaceae > Symbiodinium > Symbiodinium sp. clade A. Next base: position 63,065 of record BGNK01002668.1, read on the forward strand.
GCTGCCTTAGTCTGAGAGACTGTACTGCCTGAACTCCTACCAAACGGGACCTTCCCACACTCACATTGCGAGTCACATGGGCATCGCAGGATTTACAGCCTTAAAGGGCTCAGGACGATAGGATGCTCCGGCTTTCGGAATTCTGCATCCAGGTGAGGACTTGGGCAGTGCCAGTCTTGGATGCAAGGGAGAAGACGAGACCCTTGGTAAGAGCTCCTCCATCTCCGGAAAAGACTGACTCAAGTCCTCCCGGCCAGCACGCACGCAGTTGGCGGCGAACCAGGTCAACCCCAACGGTGCAATGTCGACGATACTAAGCAAGTCAAGACGATGGGTCATGCCTGGTGAGTCGCTGAGCATGTGAGCTGCAAGCGAGACAGATCAGTGGATTCCTACACTCACTCCTGCTTTTGAGATGGCACAAAAATCCAAGTACTCAAGCTTTATCAAACGGCTCCAGAGGCACAGCCCGTCTCCCGTCCTTGTCGGCTGCTTGAGGGTGGTAGTCAGCAAAAAGGTCATCTGCCTGGAAATTAAAAATGGCGAGGTTCAACGCTGCCGGCCAAAACACTGCAAGCTGCAAAATCTTACAAGCTGTTATGTTGATGAGCCAGAGCCACCTTGAACATCACAGAACCAAAGCCAAAGCAACTTTCCCCACCTCCTCCGCATCGCCCGTGTCTGGTATGGAAGCATCTCTGGCAGTCTCTGCTGCCTGATCAAGCGCGAATGTTGTCTGTGGGAAACTGCACCCGCCTGGACGGCAGCTACAGGAATATCATCATCCTCACCACCATCATCATCTTGATCATCATCATTGCCATCTCACTAGTGCCGGAAGCTCTCACACGCGCACGAGCGATGCTGAAAGTGGAAAAATCGGGACTTTCAAGATCCAGACTTGTGGTAGCGTCAAGCTGAGGAGCGGAGATCAGTTTTCTTCGAACCCAGGCATGCCAAGCACATCGATGGCAGAAATTTGAAAAGTAGATACGCAAGAGTTGCACAAGCAACCTTTCGTCATGACAAGATGCTCTCAACCTTCAAAAAGCTGATCTTGCGCCTCGCCCGCAGACATTCGGGCCCCTCAGCCGCCAGACAACAGGCTAGCTGCAAGGGCTGTGCTGCGCTCGAAGTCATCAACGTCAAGGTTTCAGAATGAAGCGCTACATCCCGGCGATCCAGAACCGGGAGAAGTCTGCCTTGCAGTTATGAACATCGAGAAGCAATATGCAGTGAACCAAGTCCCTGCAGAGCTCTGGAACCCTGTGTGCAAGAACCTGCTGAAAGAGACAAAACCCTCTCTCCTCTGTACTAACAGGCAGCAGACGGTCGAGGCTCGCTTTTTTCTCGCCTCGACCTGCACGACTGTGTTGGCGTTCTGTCTGCGAACGAACGGGTTGGAGCAACAGAACCGTTTTCAACGGCGCGCTCGAACAAACCGCTGCGCTCGGACTGTAAAGTCGTCAGGGCGGGTGAGGCGAGGCTTGAAAAAGCTTTGCCGCACCGGCCAGACTCGAGAGGTAACATCGTCGAGCGGGTTTTGTCACTAGCAGACGGTCGAGGCTCGCCTTTTTCTCGCCTCGACCTGCACGACGGTGTTGGCGTTCTGTCTGCGAACGAACGGGTTGGAGCAACAGAACCGTCCTCAACGGCGCGCTCGAACAAACCACTCACCGCGGCGCCTTCCCCACCCTCGGAGTGCGGTGGTCAGTCGAAGAGGCTGTCAACCACGGCTTGGTAGTCCCACGGAGCTGTCGCGGCTGGAGCTTGCTGTAGACGTAGAAGGTCCGGCCATGCCTTCTCGAACGAGGGCTCCCATCGCTGACAACGGAGCTGCTCGGCTTGCGAATAGTCTCCTCGGGACACCTTATCGGACAGGTTGGCCTGACTGGTAACTCGCTGAAAGCTTACGAACAAGCCCCGCTTAGCAGCCCACAACCAAAAAGAACCCAACAACCAACACAAAGCTGGGTTCTTCGAAGTTCCTTTGTTGAGGGCGTGCTCCGCAGCTGTGTTATCCACGAAGCAGATGAGGCAGTCGAACTGGTCGCGGGCCACGACTGCTATGGATATCAGCTGAGCCACTGCTTCTAGCCAGTAGATGTAGTCTCTGGAGGTACAACACTGCTGAAGAACTTCGACCGGGACTTGTGCTCGAAAACACGCTCTGGCTCCGGACGGGCTGAAGTAAATTGCCCCGCCACCCGTTGGTGGACTGTCGGAGCTGCTGCAACTGGTATCCAACCATCGGTTGGCGCACCTCCTCTCACCATGCATGGTGATGAATGCATCGGCATAGATGCGTCCGATCCGCATCTGAACTGACTGGGAAATGCTAGGCAGAAAACTCGGCTTCAGAGCCGGCAGAAGTTCTCGAAGCAGTGAGAAGCTGGCTCGCAAGGCTGGGTGCAGCTCGACCTCGGCCGACGAACTGGAGTGATGTCTTCGGTACAAAGGCTTCAGAAGTGCCTGACCCGCGCGTCCGAAGACCCACGAGCACACGAACGTCAACTTCCCTGCAAGCTTTGATGCGACGGGGCCCGAACAAGTGCCTTTTTGCAGACACTCGGAAAGGGAGGAGACGAGCTTGGCCACTCGCTCGGGGCCCGTGCTGGCCAGCACTCCCTCTGGAACGAGGGTCCAGAGCACACCAAGGAGAGTATGCGGCTGGCCTCTTCCCCTTCGGCTCTTTCATTCTGAATCCCAGGCCCGTGTGGAAAGCCCCAAAGGCTGAGAAGCCTGACGGCGCAAGCGCTCTTCATCTTCAGACTGGTAAAAATCGTCCACGAAATGAGCGGGCGGCACGATGAGCAGGGAAACGGCCAAGAAGGAGAGAACGTCAGCTACCCGCAGGTAGGACCACACACTTCCACTGCTGCCGAACAGGAGGCTGTTGTGGTGGAACAGTGATTTGTCGGGCTCGACAGGGAGGACCACTCCACATTCAGACGGTTCGCGAACGGGCAGCGAACGGTACGCCCCATTCGTGGTCAACGGCACTCAACAAAGTAGTCTCGGGATGCCCGGGATGCAACTTGCAAGCGTGTCTGCGGAGGCGTATGCTGGGGTGTCGCACACCCACACTGTACTGTGTTGTCTCCGCATCCAGTCATCGGCGCGGCGCACCTTGCCTGACTGGACGACCGGGAACGCGCGTGAGGCGCAAGCCGAAGTGTCTTGCAAAAGAAGCTGACTTAGCGGAAGCGGCCCTGACACTCGGCCGAGCTTGCACTCTTCTGGGATTTCTTCGAACATGGTCGCTGAGTGTTCGCTGGGACGAAGAGACGTCGCCACTGAGCGAACATGTTCCCTGTTAGCTGAGGCAAAGTCCGACCGGGACAAGGGTCTCGAGTACTTCGAGTCGGACCTCGGTGCCCACCCCGTGCCAGGCGTGAGGGGCCCTAATAGGGGAAAGCCCCAGAACAACTCTGTAACAAGCTGACGTCGACCGGGGAACTGCAGCAAGTCCAAACGCCAAGTCAAAGCCAACAAGTGAAGCTGTGTCTTCTCCTGACCCCGGTTGTACACCTGTCTAACGTGTGCAGGGGCGAGCAACAACCAAGACTCTTGTTCTTCGGCGAGCTCTTCAACCAGGTTTGCCAGGTCCTCGCACACGGACCGGTGCCACACTGGCAAAGTCCCTGCGAACAGAGGCTGCGTGTCGTAGCACCACTGCAAGCAGGGGTCGGTGTCGTCATTGTCTGACGGCTCCTCGGCTTCCACGGGGCCCGACTGCTCAGTTGCTTGGGCTTGCTGAGAAGAAACTGCGGACAGGCAGGCCCCGTCAGGGAAACAACCGGCACAGTACTTCAACCCTGGCAACAACGTGGCATTCGGCATACACGAATCGGTGCCGTAGCGCCATTTCCCTTACAACGAGAACCACTGGTCTGACGGGACCTCGGATTCCCCGGCGCAAGGCTTGTGCGCGAACCGGGTCCGAACGTTATGAACCGAAACCCCGTGGCCCTGAATGCACTCGGCCACTAGCTTGCGAACTTGGTCGCGCAACGTCTCTCCTGCGGTGACACTGTCTCTCCCTAAAACAGGTGGGACGCGACTGCGCCGCGACTGTAGATGCCGTGACTTCGGGCTGCGTCAGGACGGCCTCTTGCACATAGCGCGTCACTGCCATCGCGAACCCCAACGTCCCAGCAGCTGAATGGTGGGAAGAGGGATTTGCGAACGGGCCATTAGCTGGCTGCCTGCCACTCGACAGGCGTGTTCTGCCCAGTCCTCTAACTGGGCCACGAGCAAGTCCTCCGATGCGTCGTCGCGCAAGCAAAACGCGACGACCTGTGCAAGCCGGGCCACTTGCCGCTTAGACGGCGGCTCGCTGCTGCCCGAAAAGAAAACGTGTTCGGGGTCCCACTGTTTGCGAAGACGAATAGCAACGGACATCCTGAGGGCTCCATGGTAAGGGCACAAAAGGCTGAAACCCGACCAGGAACGAACAAGTTTGCAACCTCGTGGACACCACTTCGGCCGAGCACGTGGACGTGCAGTTTCGTGCATGTGCCGGCTTGCAGATACACGCGTGCACTCTATATAGTGCATCCCCGCGCTGACGGGTCCGTCTTTGACACCGGTAGCGACAGCTTGTCGAAGGGTTCGAACCCAGGGACACGTCTTTGCAGTTGCCGTTGGCGATCTCAATGCCCCGAAGCAAGAACCACAACACCGCAGTCAGCACTGAAAGTGGCTCGACGAACCGGTGCTCGTTGGGAACCCCCAACCTGTCGTACGCTTGCTCCAGCCTGACCGGGAGGTCCTGTCCCGCTCTGTCCACGAACAGGTCTTTCTTGGGGCAGCTGGGCCCCAATCCGCGGCTGATCGACCGAACCGCCTGTTGCACTGCCAAGTCCAGCGTGTCGGCCCAAGGGTTTTCGGCTTCACGATGTCGCTGTTTTGCCACGCTGAAGTACTGTGCGCTAGAGCGCTACTTCCCCTCATACAACAACGCCCCGACCTTGAAGATCACCTCTTGCGTGAGGGGCAGCGGGTCCAACGACCTGGAGGCACAAAGTAGCTGCCACGGGTTCCATCCAGACTCGATGGGGGCCTTGGAACTTGCAGCGTACCGGTCTTCGAGAAAGGCCTCGTCTAACTTCTCGAACGAGTTCGGGCCGCCCTCTAGAGGGATCCTCTGCAGAACGGGTGCACGACCGGGAGGTCGGATCGAGTCTTGGGTCGCGCGGACCCTCCCCCTGTGCCCGCAGGCTGCGACAGCTTATCGAGCACAACATCGCCGAGCAAAGCCCTAAGTTGCGAACGAGGGGCTGTCGCCAACTGAGCTGCCGAAGTTATGCCTGCTGGACGCAGGTCTTCCAGCTTGTCAGCTGCGCCCACAGCGGTCACGACCATGACCAAAGAACCGAACGTGTGTTGACTCTGCCCTGCCGGGACTGCGAACATGACCGCTAAACTGCACCACGGCACTTGAGCACATGAACCCTGCCGGGACTATGGCCTAACGATTTTTGGCAGCTGCCGCTGGGGGNGGGGGCGGGGAGCCGGGTGCCCTGAACCTTAAAGCAAGCGAGGACGTAAGAGGGTTAGGGAAGACCCGGGGCCAAAAGGGCGGAACCCCCCCAAACAAAGCCCACACGTCCCCGACGGCTCGAACGAGCAGCAACGTGCGCCGCACGAGGGGGGCCAAAGGAACCAGGGCCGAACGGGAACGGGGACGAAAGAACAACGAACGTCCCTGAACCAAACCGCCCCGAACAAACACCCAACGCACGGCGAAAGCGTCTTCTGGTCTTTTGCCCGGACGGGCACACACTGCAATACCTATGTTACACGGGCAGGCGCCCCGACAACCGAACTGACCTCATGCTGTCCTGTCCTGCCGGGTACCTGCCACGGTCGCCTGCAAAAAAAAATATATATATATATATATATATATATATATAAGCCCGACGCCGAACGGGAAGACAGCGCCACATGCTACCAAGCCCGAGCACGACCAGGTAGTCGGGAAAATAGTCTGCCGGGCGTCCGTCCGCGAAACCACCGAACAGGCCCTCATTCCTGGCGGTTTTTGCATGGCGTGCAAGGGTGCCGAGAGTGACTGCGGCGATGTCCTGGGCGCAACCCACAGCGTGGACAACGAACGCGGCACTGCGACGAGACGTCCCAGTACAGTGGAGCCGTCGTCTCAAAAGGCACACCAGGAGAGATCACATCGGGGATCACGGTGTTCGGAGGGAAGACGCTCGGGTACACTCGAACGGGCTGAGCTTTAGGTTCCCCGCTCCAAGTGGCCGAGTTTCCTTTGGCGACCGGGTGGGTCACGTGGACCTGTGGACCCCGAACTGTAGCCGGCGGCTGTTTGGCTGCCACTGCCACGGACGGGGTAGGTGCTGGTGTCGTCGAAGAGGGCGTGGTTCCCGAACCGCTCGCGGCCGGCTGCTTGATCGGCACGCTCTTGACTGGCACCTGCTTAGGTGGTGCGCCTCCGAACTGGACGTGTGCCGGCACCGGCGGGTATAGAGCGGTGTCGGGTGATCTCGTCGGAGCCGTCAGGACGGGGTCCTCGTGGTACGGACTGGGCGAACAGGGAAGCCAGCCGCGCCCGCGCCTTCAAGTTCTCCAGTGAGTCCATGACGTCGTCCTCCGTGGCACTGACGAGCGGTGCTCACCACGGCCAGGGACGGTTACCCTCAGAACGACCAGGGTCGGCACCAGTGTCGCTCTGAGCTGGGGCCTGTCCGGACTGGCTGTCCTCGGCCCAGCTGTGTTCGTCTGTGTTCATCGGGGCGGTCCGTGACCGGGTGTCGCTCTCGTGGAGGCTGCCCAGCTCCAGCTCCGGCGTCATCACCTGACGGGGCTGCCGCCTTAGCAAGGTCAGGACCAGCCATGGCTGCGAACTGGAGCTACTCTAGCTTGAAAAAGCTTTGCCGCACCGGCCAGACTCGAGAGGTAACACCGTCGAACGGGTTTTGTCACTAGATGCACACGTGCACTACCATACAAAAGCTTACCAGTGGTTGTTTGCAACAACACCCCCGTCTGGACGACACTGCCCCTCTGAGCCTCCTGCAACCTGCAACGCCCGCAAAGGCAAGCTGTGAGTAGCCGCAGCGTATTCGGCTGCAAATGATTTTTTTGCTTTCCTAAGACTGGGTACAATGTGTTGGCTCTGCATTGCATTCTTGAAACTTCCGGTCGTACATACCAATGTTGCCGTACATTGTTGTCAATAAACCTGATCCACCGCTACCTTCAACGCTGGTAAGCAAGCAACGTTCACCACAAAAATAATTCCATGAGCGCGGATAACAAGCAGCGATACGAAATCGCAGGATTCATCTGGCCAGCTGTGGGACTTTCGCCTGTAAAAAAGTATTCGGCGCACGGTCTTTGATTGGAAAATCTGTTCGCTGCACTGTGCCAGCTTGCACATTGCTCTTGCCCTGGCAACGGGTGATCTGGGCGTGTTGCATGGGATTGCTTGGGTCATATCGTGGGCAACACGAGAGACAGTCACCCCATGCGGATGTTCGGGCCTGCCACGTGCTGATTCAGTTCCAGTCATGTCAACTGTATCAGGTTGATTGCGTGGTTCACCCCACTGTTCCGCCTTCTGGTGCAACTGTGTTAACATGATACTACTAGAAGTAGGAGTACTCTGAAAGTTTTGCCATCACCGGCGAGGACGCCAACCGACAAGTGATGAGACTAACGCTTTCAGGCCTAAAAAATCAAAAGACACAAAAACGTATTCCATGTCACACTGCCAAAGAAAGAGATACAAGAATTCAATAATGCACGCCAAAAACCACGAATAGTCAATGGCAATCCTGCAGCTGCACAAGTTTCACTCTTTTTCCGGCACTGGCTGAGAGTACAATCCGTCGGCTCATCGAAGCACACCGCGTGAGGCCTCCAGGAATGGGTCGAGCTTAGGACTCAGCTCAGGGTTCTGTCTTGGGACTTGTAAGCTCGATTGGCAAAGTGACACGTTATTTGCAGTGTTCTTCCGAGGATTTTGCACTTTTCAAGATCACCACCTTAGCTTTGGGGTAGCAACTCCGTTTGCCAGCATTTTGCTCGCAAATGCACCCTTCGCCCTTGATACGCATCGGTGAAGACAAACGGAATCAAACCCTAAACCTGAATCCTACCCTAAACCGGGCCCGCATCCCGAACCCCTCACCAGCCGTGGACTGGCTTGGGCTACAAGGTTTGGGGTTCAGCATGGTGCCGTAGTTGGCTTGGAGGTTTAGTTCTGCTGCCTATTTACGGTTGCAGGTTAGCCTTAAACTGAAAGTCCTGCAGGATGTGACTTCAGCCCCCAACCCGAAACGGACACACTAAATCCTAAACGCAGACCCTTTCTTTGCAGCGTGGCCGATCTGGGCGACCCCACGTTCAGAGCTGAAACTCCCCCTTCAGGGATGATTCTCACGCTCAAGACAACTCCACAGAAAGGCGGCGACGAAGGAGCGGACAAGCGAGCATCAATGAGATTCAGAGTCCAGGGCCCTCGCTTTGCGAAACTAGGGTGGGAGTTAAACACTGCATGGAATACCTTCACCGTGGCAGACGGGTGATGCTCGTGCCGCGAACAGAAGCTAGACATCTCCTTCCGCCAGTCATTGAGTGCTGCATCAATCATCCCAAGCCGTATGCCACACAGGGTTGAAGGCTCAAAGGGCTTGTGAGTCTCAAGTCCTAAACAGTGGCCCGGAGGGCACCCTAAACAGCAAAGTCGAACTGATGCTTAGGACTGGCTGCAGGGGATGTTTTACAGGAGTGCAATAGCAAAAGCGCGTCACGCTCACACGACAATGGAACTTGCCAGGCTCCCACACTCGATCTTCTCCGCCCAGCTCTGGTTATGACGCAAATAGCCTGCCTTCATACATGGGCAGCCACATTCTGAATAAGGCTGCCCTGAACACCGCTTGTTACACTCGGTCTGAACAGTCATGCTGATGTTGCTCTCCTTCTTTGAGTCGCCTGCATTCTTCGAGATGATTCCAGCACAGCGGCGGTCGTTCTTGCTTGAGTACGCAGATGCGAACGTGATCTCAAACTCTTCCGAAAACTCCACGGGATCCCGAGTCTTCCAGTTCAGGGCGAAACTGCTCGATCCTCCGCCACTACCAACGAGGCTTAGGTCTCCCTTGGGGCATGCCTTGACGAGTGGCAGAATTAGGCCCTTCCGTAGGCCAGCCATGCTTGCAGCAAACTTTGGAATGATTTGATGTGAGTCCTCGTCTGTGTTGCATGTTGTCAAATCACCCCCTCCTCCTCCACCGACATGGAAGGCTGTGTTGTTTGACTTGCCTTGCTGCTGAAAGGCTTCGATGCCACCACCTCCTCCGAAACCTCCGTCAATCTCATGGTTTGGGTAGATGCTAAATCCTTGGCCAAAGCCTGCACCTGAGGAAAGCAGCATGTTGCACCCACACCAAACTTGAAAACCAAATCCAAAGCCAAAACCTGCATGCAGGGTAGCCTTGTGAAGTGCAGACCCTGCTTTGTGCGTGCCGGCGGTATGATCCGCCCAGCTCACAAGTGGCTGCGCGAACTTGCCACAGCCCTCCTTGAAAGCATCAACGTACAAGGATTCTGTGCGAGCGGACGGAGAGAAGAGGTGTTGGCGCATACTTAAGAAGGCTCCGGAAGTGACATTCCATGGCAGACCAGCTACGGCAAGCATACCCTTGGTACCCAGCTGCTGGACTCTGGCAAGACTGGCATCGTCCAAGTTCATGCTTGTCTTGGGGTTTGCCTTGATACGGCCGAGTGCTGTTTTCATCTCGAACAATGTGGTTGCACTCGTGAGGAAGTCGTGGACACCAGCAATGATTTCAAGCTCGCGGACTGAGGAAGCTTCCTCAAAAATTTGGCCAGGTTCATCGGTGGAAAACTCTGCAATGCCAGGAGCCAGGCTGCACGCAATGATAATCAAGTAAGTCTGCATCCGCTCAACAAGCTTTCGCAGCGTGTGCAGGCCCGAATTGAAATGGCTCGATCGGACTTGAGGCACAGCGGCTTGAGACCACCGATGCATGCGCTGCGCAAGCAGTGTCATGGTGACTTGTGCATCTGACACCATGCACCTGCGTCCCCCTGACAGATCTGTCTTTCACTCCCACACGTAGGCTGAGGTCTAAGTGCGAGTAAGTGCGGGTGCAGCCAGATGCTTAACATGCTTGCAAGGAAGACTGCCCATGCAATTACTTAGATGACGAGCAAGGTCAGCTAGTATATATATATATATATATTATGTATATAACTATTTATTTATATAAAGCCCATATTTTCAGAAACAAGCTACCTACCGTCTCAAAAAAGACTGTAGTCATCGCTCCATTCCAGCTCCACACTTGCAGCACGCTGGGATGGGCTCTTGTGCTGGCCTTGTCCAAAGGCCGGCGCCAAGCGCAGCCTGCTTTTTCTGGCCAGAGGAAACATGGAGATCTTGCGGCTGCAGACTATGGAAAAATGGAGTTGGGCGGCAGGGACGACTTAAACCTACCACTAGCAGGTGCCGTATGTTGGGAGCTGGGTCTACCCTCCCTAGAGAGACCCCCAGGCGCCTGGAATGGAGCAGCCCTGGAGCCTCCGCCTCGGTCGCCGGACATGAACTCTCCTCTTCTCTACAGGTGCCTTGCAGGCCGCACACTGCACACTCCATAGCAGTTCCCCAGCACACAATAGGACAAATCATGTACAAAATAACATTGCAATCAGGAAAGGGCAAGCAAAAGGCTTCAAGCAAGCGGCGTGCTCGTGAAGCAGATGTTTCGACCGCGCACTCGCACAGGCTGGCACAGATTCACGCGTTCTGTGAAAACCCACATGACTACGGCTGCATCGCTTCCAGCTGCTCGAGGGCTTTCTCCGTGTCCACAGGCATCAAGTACCAAATCGGAAGCTGTCCGGTCCGATTGCAAACAACTGCTTGTGCACTTGACCAGGTCTTCTTGATCCGATCTACCGTGGATTCCACGAAGCTGAGTTCTGGTGAAGCCAGGCCCGATACGGCGAAGCGATGGTAAAGCATCCTCAAGCTGCCCATCACGTCACGAACCTGCTCCAGGGTCTGGAAGGCCAAAGGGGACGCACAGCCTTCCTGCTGGAGGAAGGTGACGAACGCCTCGCCGTCATCCAAGTGGGACGCCAACTCGCCAATGAGATTCGAACACAGCCGCCAAGTCTTCTTGAGGGCCCTGTGGGAGCTGTCGGTGACCGCCATGGTGTGCCTGTAGATAGAAAGGAGGCTGGCGAAGTCCATGGAACATTGCTGGTAGTTCGCCATGGCTTGTGATCCGGACTCGAAGCTGTTGATTTCGTTCTCTGCCTCATCGACATAGGAATCCACAGCTCCACGGATTTTCCACCAAATGCGATCCAGGTCCAGAACCATCGCATGGCGCTCAGAGGTAGCCAAGCTGGACCTCTGACGTGCTGCCTGAAGCGTGCGGTTCCCATTCTCCCTGTAGATCCCCAACGTCGCGTGCTGCAGCTTCAACTGCTGTTGCATCTGACGAGCGCCTTGCGTCACGGACATTGCGACGTGGTCCACCCTGCTGCGTTGATCTGAGGCGGTCCGAAGTTTGGCTCTCAGGGACACCAAGCTGTCGAAGGCCCCGAAGACTTGCTCGGTGCTGTTGCCATCTTGGAGGACGGACTTGCTGTTGCCGTTGAACTTCTCCAGCGCATCGCTGGCTGCCAGTAGCGATGCCTTGCCGAAGGATGCTCCATCGACATAGCCGCGGAGCTCCGATTGCAGCTTGATTGTCTGTTGCTTGATCGCCAGGAACAACTCCTTCTTGTCTCCACCTGTGAGGAGCTCTTTGATGTTGGTGAACTGCTTGGTGGACTCTAAGCTCTGCACCACAGATTGGTGGTCGATCTTCTCCGCCAGCCAAGAGACGTCAAGCTGCTGGGTTTTGACAATCCACTCAGCCAGCTTCGCAGTGTTGCCATTTGTGATGTCCGTGGCTTTCTTCAGGTTGCGGAGGATGGTTCTGTCTCCTCGGATCACCGCATCCCGGACGCAATGAACATCACAGAACATTCGCGCGAAATTCGCTTGGGTGGCGTCGCAGTCTGCCGCGGCAGCTTTATTGATTTGGCTCCGGAGGATCTCCGATCCTGCGTACTTGAGAAGCTTGACGCCCGCAGTCACTGAGTGGACGATGCCCTTGCAAATATCGGCCAAGTCGGCGCTTGCTCCGAAGCCCATTGGAGCTGTGAGGATCTCCGGCGCAAAAGTGCACGTCGTACTTGCAATAGCTGCAGGAAGGTTCATGCCTTCGATGATGAAGTCCAGATGCCGGACGATCTCCTGGCCCTTAAAGGACGTGGCGCCATCTCGGTCCAGGCAACCCATCAGCTCGTTGTAGGGCATTGGCTTCGGGATTGCTTTGCCATCGCCTCCGGCCCACTTGCTCCGGACTCCACCGTAGGAAGCCGCCAGGTCGCAAGGATGCATGGCTTTGTATCCGCTTTGTGATTCCTCTTCAGTCTCCAGCTCCTCTGCATTCGATTCCTCCTCTCCGGCCTCATTCACGGTCGTCTCCTGGACCTTCTTCCACAAGTCTCCATACCCGACGCACTTGTCCGAGTACTTGGGCATCTCTGGCTCGAAGGTCTCCAGTTTGGGCTTTTTGGGAGCCTTCGGCCGCCTCGGAGGTGGTGGAGGCTTCACCTTGGGCACCGGTGATTGGCCCAGGAGGCCTCCTGTGTTGGGCTTCACGCCCTTCGCCTCGAACTTACCGTCGAAGTCGCTGACCTCCGTGGCATCGAAGCCGCCGAGCTGCAAGCCCATCGGCTCCACGTTGTCGCCCGGGCTCGAACAATCACTTCCAATGCACCACTTGCCCGAGACCTCGCTGAAAGTCAACTTCGCGAGCTTCTTGGTCTGCCAGCTACCCCACGCTTTCTGGATGTAGTCCAAGCGGCCAGAGGAACCAACCTTCTCCGGGCAGTAAGTGCCCTCAAGGCGGTTCACTCGGGCGTGGTCCGGTCCTTTTGACACCATGGCGACTGGAGCACCTGCTTCTTTGCAGCACACGTACTTGAAGCGCGCCCACAAGCCTCCTTCGGAGTATTCGAAGTGGACGGCACTCAGCAGGTCGTGCTGTGGGCAGACGATGTGCAAGCGCTTCAAGATGCTCTTAGACAGGACAGAATCCTTGAATTCGTGCGCATCTTGCTGGTCCGTCCAACCTGGGTAGCACTGTCCGAGACCCGATGCTGTGGCGCAGGTGTACTTGACCTGAAGCTTGTTATTGACATTAAGCATGTCCAGGGACTGGAGCACCTTACCTTCAGGACAGGCCATCTCCCAGCTCTCGAGATCCTCCCACCACAGAGGCCAGTTGTTGTCCTTGAAAGAGCGTGTCGTCGCAATCTGAACAGGAAGCTCCTTCGAGAGCAGGGGCACGAAGCGGCAGTCCACTGGAACTCCTTTGGCCAAGTCGCTTACTAGGAACATGTCCGGTTGCAAGGAGCCCAGGGCAGTGTTTCCAATACAGCCGCGTGCAATTGCAGAGGTCGGCATCCACTGCGTCTTATCCGCCATGTGGGCGAAAGCAGTCCCTGGCACAATCCTCTTCTTCTTGTGCGTGTCCGGCCCTCGGTACTCCAAGCGCAGGGAAGCCTGTCCCACAGATTCGTAGAATTGCAGCTCTATTGGCCAGCTTCCCATGGTCAGCTTCCTTTTTACGTACCTGTGGCGTGTGCCACCGCAGCCGCCGAGGCTCCCAATCTCTTTGTGATTTAGGAAGATGCGGGAAGAGTCGTCCGCCCAGAGCCAGAATTCGTACCAACCTGGCTCATTGATCATTAGCACACCACTCATCCTGGCAGAGAACTTGTCGTTGTGCTTGAGGCCTGACCAGCTGGTCTTCTTCCAGAAGTCTAGCATCGGTAAAACTTCCACCTTGTCAGGCGCACGCCACGTGAGATCTGGAATCACGCAATGGTCCGCTTTCAGGTTGTAGAAGTACTCCGCCTTGATGCCCGGCAGAAGCACATTGTCCTGGAGCCAGCTGTTCCGATGGAGCATCGTGAAAAGATAGCCGACATCCGACGAAGGGATCATCTGGTGGACATCGTCCCCGTCACAAGTTGCGGAAAGAAGTGCCATCCGCTTCTTTGTTTGTGTCACGCGCAGGCAATCCGGAGAGCCACCGATTCGCAGGTGCCTGCTACCCGAATCCGACTCACTCCAGGACTCGCTGTTGTAGTTCGTTGGACACGTCCTTGCTTGGAGCAGATTCACCTCGTTATCCAAGTGTGTCTTGCACAGCATCACTGCAGCTCGAAGACAGATGTTCCTGTGCCACCAGAAGCTGGTAAGACGCACAAACCTGGCTTCCACGGCCTCCGCGAAGTATGCTCGCACGTGATCCTCGGTCTTGTGCGTCATACCCGTGAAGCGGTTCGGGATCGTTCTCCAGCTGCCTTTTTCTGATGCTTTGTACTGAACTTTGAAAGCAAAGACATAGTCATCCGACTTGTGGAAGGTTTGGATGATGATGCCCATTACCTTCTCCGTTGCTCGCAGGTCGATTTCCACCCACTGGTGTCCGTGGTTCGAAGGCGAACACCAACCAGACGTGGAATCCAGGGCCAAGTCAACCCGTTTCGTCGACTTGTGCAACCGTAAACGATTCAGGACCTGCTTGTTGTAGCTGCCCCGTTGATCTCTCCAGTGCTCTGGCTGCTTCAGGATGACCTTGCAAGCATCCATCTCACCTCCCACCATCAACTTCTTCATGAGATACGTGGATGCCTCCTTCATCTGTTCCCTGGTGAGGATATAATTCCAGGTGATCAGCTCTGCGACAGCCCAGTCCGACTTTTCCTTGTGCCAGAGGCGACCGTTGATCTCGAGGTGCTGGTCCAGATAATAATCTGTCTTTCGGGTGCCAACGTCAACACCGTCCACGAAGACGTACTTGGCACCGGGGGAAGCACACGTTGTGACCCACTTGGTGCTCTTCTTGCGGAGGCCCGTCGGAGTCTGCCACCCATTTGCATAGCTCAGGCCCACCCCTGCTCCGTGATGTCCGTGGATGTAGTTGCTTTTGCTGCCTGTCAGGATTCGCCCTGTTGCGCCGGCAGAGAGGTAGCGGGTCACGGAGCAAACCGTGTAGTGATCCTGCAAAACCTTCCCGAAGTCGAAATGATGACCGGTATGGCCTTGGATGTAGCGGATAGGAGTCTTGGCTCCATAGCCGCGGGCTTTGTAGGCGACCACTCCAGTCCGTCGCCGAGCCGATGCGGTGAACTTGCCGACGCTGCTTCGCCAGGTAGGTCCTGCGTCCTCACTCTTGAACCAGGCAACGATCTTCTTCGCCGGGATCACCACCTCCGAGGGGTGCGTCGGATAGGGAGAGACCTTCAGGTGTCCTTTGTCAATCTGGCAACCGCCGCATTTCCCACCACCCTTAAGGACCATGGTCGTTGCACCGATACACTCTTTGGAGACATCGAAAGTCTTTCGATGCCTGTGGCGTCGTCGGCCGCTGTAGACCGTCTGCTTCTTCCCATTGCAGTGGACCTCGCATTTGGAATATTTATGGTGGCCAAAGTTCACCTTGTTGCCAGGCGCAATCTCACCGTAGTCGTCCAACTTGATCGTCACTTGGCCGCTTGCCGAGTAGCGAGCACGGCAGGAGGCCGCCCTGTCCTTGATGGTGCTCACTTGACTTCTCGTCAGGGTCCTTGTCGGCATGAACTTGAACAACTCCAACTTGTTGCTCTTGAAGCCGCAAGTTCCTCCGTTAGAGGCACCTCCTTGGAGCTTGACTTTGCGGGCCCCCTTGCAGATCTCTGGGATGTTCACCTCGCGGTCTTTGTGACCGATGTGGTTGTGGTACTCCTCATGTACCAGAACATCATCGCAAAAGATTTTGCAGGTTATCTTTTCTGAGTGCTTGCTGAAGACAATTTTGCCGCTTTTCAGCGTGCCGTGCTGTCGGAAGTCTGCAGTCACTGTGTCCAGTGCCTGGAACGCCTTGGTGTTGGTGGCCTTCCCAGGTTTGAGCAGAGACTCTTTCGGAATCTTGATTTTCCGGTTGCCAGTGTCCGGTCCCTGGTACATCACCTTGAACGACTCTCCACCCGCGTGTTCACACACGTCGGCGGTCAACCTGTGCTTTCCTGTGTGGAGCCATCTCCAGTTGCTGCTGCGCTCCTGTGGGCCGTGGCAGCCGTTGTTGTCGACGACCCTGTGTCCGCCGATGAACAGGAAGGAGCCGTCGTCAGAGGCGGTCCAAAACCGATAGTGGCCCGCCCTCCTGATGACCAGGTAGCCACTGCACCTCATGCAGAAGGCGTCGCGGTGACGATGGGCAGGGAACTTGGTACTGTCCATCCAAATGTCCGGCACGGTAACAGTGTGATGAGCGTGCAGGCGCCCCAGATCTGGGAGCGAACAATGATGCCGGTGATAGAAGTATTTGCACTCTAATCCCGCCTTCTCGTGCTTCAGGACCGACTTCGAAACCTTGACTTTGCGGTTGCCGGTGTCAGGCCCCTGGTATCGCAGCTTCAGGGCCTCACCCCAACGGTTTTCGCACATGTCCACTTGCACCAGGTGGTAGCCGGGCGTGAGCCACTGGTTGCTGCTCGTCCTCTCTCGTTCGCCATGGCAGCCGTTGTTATCGACGATCTGCTGCCCGTTCAGGTACATGAGAGAGCCGTCATCCGATGCAGTCGTGAACTTGTAGTGCCCCTCTTTCGTGATGGCAACCTGGGCAGTGCACCTGGCACAAAAGTTGTCGGCTTGATTGATCTCAGTGAATTTGCTCTGGCACCAATTCCACGGGACCCTCTTGTTGATCTGCTGCCAGCTAGTTCGAGGACCTGGGTGCTGCGTGCCATCTGACCTGTAGATCTGGATCGTCTTTGTTTCAGAGACCACAGTAAAGTGCTTGCCATCGACATCTCCCACGCGGAACTTGCCGATCTGGATGTAACGGTCACCAACAGAGATGCCCTTGAACTGCGACGGGTTGCGGTAGGTACCAAAGTCGTTCCGCGGCCCGGGGTGCAAGGTGCCGTCGGCACGGAAGATCTGCTCGGTCTTGCCATCCTTGTGGGAAATTGACAAATGAGTCGCGTCGTACGCTCCGAGGCGGAAGGCCCCGATCTCGACGTACTCAGTGCCGAACTTGATCCCGCTCGGTGTGCCGATCTGCCTGTTCCAGGTGCCAAAGTCGTTGCGGGGTCCAGGGTGCAGAGTGCCATCCTTGCGGAAGATCTGGGCCGTTTTCCCACCCTTGTGTGAGATGGAAAAGTGGTTTGCGTCAAACTCTCCCAAGCGCCACTCCCCGAGCTGAATAAAGCGGTCTCCCATGGGCAAGTCAAGGCACGACTCCTTGGAGGCTGGCCGGTCCATATAGATCTCTGGCACGGTCACGATATGGGACGGGTTCAGATTGTCAAGGTTTGGCACGTTGCAATCGTGCCGGCCGTAATAGTAGTTACACTCCGCACCGTCCTTCAGCTCCACCTCCGTGGCAGCCTTCTCATACTTCAGAGCAGATCTCGGTATCGCGATCAAATGATTGCCAGTGTCCGGCCCTTTGTATCTCACCTCGAAGTACTCGCCCCAAGCGTTTTCGCACATGTCCGCCATCAAGCGGTGCCTTCCTTTTTCTAGCCAGCGCCGGGTGCTCCCCCGCTGCTGATTTCCATGACAACCGTTGTTGTTGACGATCAGGTGCCCGTTTAAGTACAGCAAGGAGCCATCGTCTGAGGACGTGTAGAAATAGTAATGGCCTCTTCTCCTGATGTTCACGAATCCAACGCACCTGACGCAGAAATGATCATGTTGACGGATTCCGGGAAACCCAGACACCTTCGGCACAATCACGTAGTGTTCCGGCGTCAGTTTGCCGAGGTCGGGGACATTGCAGTGCGACTGACCGTAGTAGTAGTACATGACCAAGCCATCCTGGAGAATCGAAGGCTTCCTCGCCTTGGCCCGCAGCTCTTTCACGTGCTGGTCGGTGATCCAGTGGGACCCGGGTAGCTTTGGCTGATGCACTGCTGCTCGGTAGATCTCAATCTCCAACAGGTGGATGCCAGTATTGGAGGTGCTCCTGCTGGCATAGATGCGCACATAGCGACCGACTTGTGAGCCAAGGTTGAAGGTGTTACCTTGGCCACGCTCATGCGCTTTCCAACCGTTGTTCACGTACACGTGTCTCCAGTCTTTCTCGTTGTTGGAGACCAGGATAGAGTGGCCACAGTACCTGCGCCCATCTGCATAGCCAAATACCTTCACCTGATCAAACTCCTTGATTGATCCGAGGTCGATCTGGACCCACTTTTTCTGGTGGCAGTGGTGGGAGCTCGCATGAGGAGATGCTTTCCACAAGGATCCTGCCTTGCGGCCATCGACGAGGGATCTGCCACAGGCGCTGACGCCAGGGCCACACTTCACCGGCCGCAGGGCGGCACAGTTGCCGATGCAAGGATTCGCGATGGACTTCACCCAGGTCTTGGCACCAACGAACCGGACCATGTTCCCTTTCCGCAAATCAAACCTGCGAAGTGCGAGGCCCACCTTCGTTCCCTCGGACCGCGACACAAACCAGCAGTCGCTATCTACGGCACAAGCCGCCAAAGCCTCCGGCAAGCTCTGGTAAGTATACTTGTTCTTCGAAGCCTCGCTGTTGGTCCATAACGTTTTGTCGCCAATCACATCGTTCATGATCGTGAAGTCGTGCCCTTTGAGGTCGAAAGTGTGCACCTTCTTCAGGTCCTCGGGAAGCGAGGTCTCCTGACCCGCCTTGGGGCGTACGGGCTCCATGCAATTCACCTTTGCATCGGCGATAGGATTGACCTCACTGTGTATCGACAGTGCAAGCTTGTTGAAGTAGTAAAGCTCCTGCTGCCGCTTGGTTTCTACATCGCCGAATCCACTCGTGCCGACCTGCACACAGCCGACGCAGGAAAAGTCGCCGAAGCCGGGGAGATTGCTCGAACTGAACCAGCTGCCGCTGACGCAGGTGGCCACCTCATCGCCACGGATCCCCAGGCGGATCCCCTTGTAGCGCTCGTTCCAGCATGTGGCCTTCAGCCTCGTGCCGTGAGCGAACTCTTCAGGCAAGAGCCTCTTGTGCTTCCAGCGATGGCTTTTGAGGGTGCGGTGGGACGGGCGTGTGCATGCGCTGACTCCCCAGCCTCCGAGCAAGAGCATGTAGTCGCATTGGGCATGCAGATTCCAGTACAGGAACTGGAACTCGCTGGGTGGCTGCTGACTTGTCAGAGCGTAGCGTCGCATCGATTTGGTCCAGCACATCTCGGGGTTGTTCACGAGGCAGACGGGCGAACGAGGCACTGCTTTCAGCACGCCCTCCACACCGGGCTCACGTAGAAGATTGTTACATCTCGAGTACAACCGACAGGTGTTCGCAGAATGCTGCGAACCGTGCCAGAAGAAGTGGCAGTCGTCATTGTTCTTGCATCTAATCTCACAGTCTCCGACCTCCATGGACTCGATGTCGCTCTCGAAAAGGGGCCCATCCCCGAGCATGTAACCGGGGGGACAGACGAACTGTCCTTCCACGATCACCATTGGGGACGTAACAAACTCGTCAGGAGACTCTGGCGGCATCTGTGCGAAAACCTGGGGATCCACTGGCGGTTTGTCGCCCCACATCTTGCTCGCACAATCGCATGGATGGAGCCAGAAGTCGGCAGGATCCTCTGTGTTCGGGTCGTCCAAGATAATCGGTTGCATGTCGGCTCCCTCCTCCGTGATGTTTCCCGGCTGCTCGCAAGGAAGGCCGGTGTAGCTCACCCCCTTCACCTTGCAGCCGACAAGAGGTCCGGAGAACTCGAAAACCCCTTTAGACAAGCTCACGAAGTCGTTCGCGTTCTTTTCTTGCAGCAACCATCCGCCGCTGTTGCAGCCATCCACTGTTCGGTCAACACCAGCCTTGTACCGGCGCAGATAAATCGTCTCCTTTGGAGTCTTTCCATCCTTGAGGTACGTCATGCTCTGACGGTCAATGTCGTAGCCCACGGGGCAATAAATGCCTCGTTCCAGCCAGGTCGGTGCATCCACTTTGACGCACGTATTCATGGGGTTGCAATCTGGAACTTTGGACCACACGGTGGAGGTGCTTCTGGTCTCGGCCCGCTTGGTGTCGTAGCAGTAGGCATTGGCACTGCCCCTGCCGCGCCGAATGTAGCGGTAGTGAGAGCAGCTCGCGGTATTCCTGCAAATGTTCTGGCATTCCGCATGGCTGTTCACGCCGTGCCAACGCCTGATATTTCGATATGGCATCTTCTCCTGGACCCAACAGGTAGAATCCGACACCACGATGTCCATGCGCGCGGAGATGGGCTCGAGTTCTGGATCCCCAAAGGAGCCGAAGATGCGGCATTTCAGCTTCAGGTCCAGCAAGCCGATCTTCCTGTTGTGCTTGCTGCTGCCCATGCTATCGAAGATGTGCACAAAGGATGGGCCGATGTTGAGGCTCAGCTGGCCATTGGGCTGCAGCTCCATCAGGGGATGGCCATCGTAGAACCCGATGCCATGGAGGCTGTCGAAGGTGAAGCCCGCCTTGTCGCAGCGCATTGTGTATGCATTCGGCGCCATGTCGCCTTCCTTGAAGGGCACTGGAAGAACCGGCGGCACCACTTGCGAAATGGAGCTGGCGATGAGGCTCGTAGAGTAGGACAACTTCGTCGCGGGCTTCGGCTTGACGAGGATAAAATCGACGGTTTTCTTCTCCCACTCTGCAGTAGGGCTCTTTCGCAACAGCGCAAAGACATGGCAGACCGTCCCCGTCTGGCCTTTGTAGAGGTCCTTGACGATGTCCACAGCACCTGTCTCTTTCGCCTCTGCGAGCTTCAAGTCTCCCGTTTTGTCCATCGTCACCCACTTTGCATCCGGCGCACACATCATCTGGAAGTCCTTCCAGTGGCTCTTGGGTGGAGAAAACTTCTGCAGGGTGTAGCTCTTCGTCTTCGCCGTGAACAGCAGTAGAGAAGGGCCATACGACAGCTCGGCCATAGCCACTGTCACCGTGGCAGTGAAGAACAAGTGATGCGGCTGGAAGGCCGTGACCTTGCAGCTGATTCTGAAAGGTTCTTTTGGCTTCCCCGCGCCCTTGATGAAGCTCACCTCGCCAGTCGCACCGTTCAACGTCAAGTTGTACATGGCAAACTCGCAGTCCTCGTTGAGACCGTAGCGCGTGGCCGTGCGAGGCTGCGGCCACATGGACACTTGCTCACCAAGAATGTACGTATGGTCGTCATACTTGAAAGAAGTAGCCGTCTTGACACCGCCCCCGCACTTGCAGCAGGCTTCTCGGCTGCTGGTGCCTTGGAATCGGAAGTTGCAGTCCGCAGAACTCAGCTGCTGGCACGTCTTTCCTTTGCCATTCACCCAGACGATGTCCATGCATGCGGTGTGCATGTCGTCTCCCTTGAGCTTGACAAAAGCGGATTCGCGCACGGTGCATTTGCCGCTTCCCATCTTTTCACATCCGCTGCAGTCCTTGCTGCGGCTGTCACAGCAGCTACTGCTTGCAGTGGATTTATCCCAACGGTAGTACGTCATTGGCATCTGGTACAGTGCACACCTTGCACCCAACGTCGACTCATTGACAGCCTCCTGGGTTTCTTCCTCGTGCACGTGGCTGGCTCGCCGGAGCAAGGCCTCCACAGGGCTCGAAGCCTTGCACCCTTCGAACATTTCCATCGGATGCGATGTGTTGCGTGCTGGAAGCGTGGCAGTTTGCGGTATGGTGACGATCTGCGGTGCATCCTGCTCAACACGGTGAGTATCGACGCTGTTGATCTTGCTTTCGAGGTGAGCCAGCAACTGCATGGCCTTCGCTTCAAATCGCTGAAGCGTGGCCGCACCAAACTCCTTGTCTGCGTCTGTCTCAATCGCAGCGCGGTGGTCCTGCACAATTTTTCTTCCATGGCTGACGACAGCCCCGGTAAAGAGCAGCAGGACACTCCACGCATTCACGACTTGCTTCATTTCTGCGCCAATATGGACGGCAGCAGCAGGTCGCTTTCATCAAGCTCGGCCACTGCCAGAAAATCTACATTAATCTACACAATCTACACCTTGAGCCAAAATGGCAGGGTGGCGCACTGCATTCCATGCTTCAAAACGACTGCTGGAATCTCTCAGAAACACCTTCCCGCAATTTCACAGCTCGGTGTTGTGCTGGTGCATACCCATCCACCATGCTCATGTCCTGAGCCAGAGCAGCACCGACTATGAAGCCTCCTACTCGTCAGGTTCATTTCGAGGCTGCCGTCCCAGCAGCACAGTATGTTGCCTTGTCAGAAGTACAAGGTACGGGTTGCTGTTCGACTCGCACACTCGCACAAGGCAGGCACGGCTGTATGCAGAAGGCCCAATGCAACTAGGACAGAACTCGCTGTTTAGGTCTTCAGGCTCAGACTCCACACATTACATTCCGGGCCGGATGTGTGCCAGGTCTGATTGTGATCGTACTGGAGCTACTGGACGTCTAAGCCTCAGTTCCACGCCCTGCCCGGCCCTGCCATGCAATTTTGCATGATCCCTATTAGTATGACACTTTCTTACAGGCCTCGAACTTGGTGTCCACATGCTGTTGGCAGCGCCAGTTGCCATCAGACTGCCATCAGTGCCACATGACTGGCCCTTGCCACCACTCCTAGGCAGCATTTTCGACCCCGGCCTAGAGTGAGCTACAGTCTGTTCTGCCGGACACACTTTCGCAAGCGGTGGCCTCCAGCAAAACAGAGCCTCTGTGAAGGAAGGCTCGCAAGCCACAAGCCTCTCCGCGCCGCGCATCCTTTTTGGGGGAAATCTGGCGGGAAAGCTCCCTGGCTCTGCAAGGCCGTGTGTGTCGAGGCACCTGCCCGGCAACAGCTGCCCGGCAACAGCTGACAGGGCCTCCACGTGTGACATGCGGCGCACCTCCCACAAGACCAGGAACCAAGAGGTGAGTTTTTCCACAAGCATGACCTGCTCTGCTTCATGATGGGGTGCAGTTCGAGAGAAGACAAGTGTAATGAAATGAATGCGTGCTTCCTTCTTCAAATTTAACACAGCACAGGATGAACGGAATGGGTACGTTTTATTTTAATTGAGAAAATCTCCTAATCTTCTCCTTTACTGTCAAGCATTGGGATTTTAGTTGTAAGGTGAAAGGAAGAAGAGAATGAGCCGTGTGTTTCTTTTGTTTAATTGTAATGGAACGAAGTGGAAGCACGAATTAAACAAAATAAACAAAACACGGCTCTCTTCTTTCTCCTTTACAACTAAATTCCAGGTCACTTCCTACACCTAAAATACACCGTGAGAAGAGAACTGGAGTGAGAGACGAACGAAAGGAGCGCACGAACCCACCAACCGAACCTGAATCCTACTCACCGTTCCTCTACAGTCCCAACACTAAGAATTCCTCCTATAATTTCCAAGTCATCGGCCAACTACTCGCATCCCAGGAAATCCCAGGTGTTTCTTGTGTGTTCTATTTTAATTTGAATAAAGACAAACGAAAGAAGTGAAGCGAAAGAAGTGCGTGCTTTTTTCAATTTAAAATCAACACACAACACAACAACAGGAATCTTCTTCTAGTTTCTTCTATTTGTTTTGTTTGTATTAAATTAATTCATTTCGTTCACCTTCATTTTCTTGTTCTTTGCTTTGTGTTTAATTACAAAAACGAGTGAAGGATGAATGAGTGCGTGAATTAAACGCAACAAAGCAAAGCACGAGAAATGAAGAGAGAAATGACTTAATTCAACCGTTACCAAAGACCAAAGAGAGACCAAAAGGAGGAAATCTTATTGTGTTTAAATTAATACGAACGAAAAGAACAAAAACAAGTGATAAAAGAGTGCGTGTTTTGTTCCTTTTCATTCGTCACTTAATTTAAAACCACAACTAAATTTCCTACACTGGTGATTTCTCTGTTTCCAAAGGCTATTTCCTGGTTACGTGGCAGTTCTCTTCTCACCTTTTGACTTAATATCCAACCACTCAGTCAATCATCGGCCGAACAGGAGCCACCAATCAACCAAGAATGACCAACAAATACAAGGCCCTGTCTGTAAAGAAGGATTTCATGTGACAAGAAACTCAAGTCGAACTAACCTTTGTCTCGATGATGAGTGAGCGTTCCTCATTCCTTCCACCTATTCCTCCTTTCACTTCACTTCCACCTATTCCTCTTCACTTCTCACCACTCACTCACACTTCGTTCCAGTTCCCTCACGGTTCCTTTGTCTCTGTCCTTTTGTAGGAAAGAAGGACAGTGGGTGGCAACGACGGCGCGGCTTGCGAGCGAGGCGAGAATTGAGGCAGCTGGGATAGCGGGTGAAGAGTGAGGATGGAGAGCGGTGGCAGGCAACGACGACGCGGCAACAACGAGGTTGGATACGCGGGGGATACCGTGGGGGAACACGCGAAGGGATACTGCCGGGGAAACTGCACTCACTCCGCTCACTTGCTCCCTCGTTCGCTCTGTTTCCGCTCACTTCGCGTTTGCTCCGTTCCCTCCACTCGCTCGTTCGCTCCTCTCACTCACTCACTCCGCTCACTTCGCTCACTCGCTCGTTCTCCCTCGGAGTCCACAATCGTGGAGCTTCGATTCCGCTCCGTCCAAATTTTCGGACTCAAAGGCCGATGATCGTTTGCGTCTCACGCCCCTGATCCCTGTCGATCTTTCGTTTTTGGTCCGAAGCCGTACGCTCAAGCTTAGAGATTTCCAATCCGGGCCTCCTGACACTTTGTGCTCGGTTGTAGAAATGTGAGTGAATGGTGAGAAATGAACGGAATGAAAGCATGAACCGAGCGCAAAGGAACAAAAGAGAAAGAGAAATGGAACAAGGTGAAAAAGAGCCCTAATTTTTGCTTCAATAAAACCACGCATTTCGTTCTCTTCTTTCACTCACATTTGTGTTTTATTGTGAAAAACAGAGCGCGTAGCACTCGGTCTTTTTCTTGAGCCAAACGCGGGCGCAGCTCAGCGTTGTTGGGCTCTCACTGACAGTGAAACAACTTCAGCTGTCTGTCTCCAAGCA